>VZRU01000037.1:1023986-1138975 GCA_013398155.1 Pedionomus torquatus | reverse complement strand
CCCCCCCCCTCCTCCCCCCAGTATCCTAATTCTTAAGAAATTGCATTTCTTATAGGAAAATCATTCAAATGGAAAATTCTTGCTGGACTCCGCAGATTGGGAAACGTGTATAATTTTGCACTGGAGAATGGAAACCTGCAGCGTGGGATCTCTTGAGCAGGTTTTACAAGAAGAGCTATGACTGATTATTATGCTAATATTAACTTCCAATTGTTAATGAACCTTTCATCTTGAAGGATCCCCAAACGCTTTACAGACGGCAGAGAGATCTCCCGCTCCCACTGAAATGCAGCCAGCTCTTCTGGCCCTTCTTTGTGACTTTGGTGTTACTCAATAGTAGAAAATAACCCCCGCCCGCCTCTACACCGGCAAAATGTTTAGAAATGCAAAAAGTAATTACCAAGTTGGACTGCAGCCAAGGCACCGGTTCTGACACTCTTGTTCCTGCCAGTACAAAGTGCTATAGTATCTTTAAGTGGCCATAAGTCAGAGCTTGGGTCCGGCATCTTATCAGAAACAAGGGAGGCGCTGGTACAACACAGAGTCTCAGGGGGAAGACGGGAGCTACCGCCTCACCCCCAGTGTCTTTTCTTGTTTCAGCAGCTCCAGGTTTCACACAGAGACTCTCCCACTGTAAATAAGGCTGAGGTAACCCTGCTTGTCTGGTAGCACTGGATGGGGTTACAACCTGAGTCACAGGTGGCCACCATGCTGATTACAATTAAGCTTAATTTAGGCATGGACACAGGTGACACTTTTTAAGCAAGGCTGTTATTTCTGGAAATCAATGGTGATTTTCTGTGCTGTTAAGGGATTTGGGCTTTTTTTTTTTTTTTTTTTGCGTGTTTGGACTTTGAAATATGTATGTATTTCCACCCACCAAATATTTCAAACTGTATGTGGAACACAGCTACACTCCTCCCATTCCTAAGGACATGTTTAATGGGAAAAAGTCAAACCAACTGATGCTCTTAACTTCAGAAAGATTCAATTTCTAATTGTCTAGATCAATAAAAGGAGCCAAGATTTCTTAGCAAGGTACATTCCCTCTAATTGATACTATTTTAAATTAACTTGTGTTTACTGTAAATGCTCTTGCTGCTTGAAATGTGCTGCTTCTACAACAGCAGTGGTGTTTTTAGTGATGGAAGGAAATGCCACTTTTCCAGTACTTTTATTTGGAGTTTGAAGTCCATTAAAGTGACTTCATAAATTCAAAAATAAATCCATTGATTTCTATGAATGCTTATAGTTAATGAGCATGTGGCATTTGATTTGGAATTAAAGAGGCATTATCACATTGTTTTAAAGGCCTTAAATTTTGGCTTCATTAACAAAAAGATGGGAAAGAAGCATCTGCATTTTAAGCAGTCCTTTGGAGTGCTGGAAACTTTGAGGCAATAACATAATGGCAGGTGCCTTCAGCATCAGAAGAGCTACTTTCTAGGTCTGAGTAGGTCCAAACCTTGCTGTTACAAAGGTAGTGGGGGCTGATGTCTGAGTGGGGGGGATGGCCTGTGCTATCTTCTTTGGTTATTGATTTGGTAGAGTGTTTAAACATCTGTTTACTTTTCACCAGCGGAGGAGATCTGGTAGACTATTTACACGTCTAAAGTTTATCACCCTCTACATCTTGAGCTTTATGGGTTCCCCTTGGGAATTTGACCTGAACCAGGACTCCAGGAATGGGCTCCAGGATTTCAGTTTAGCCCTTGCAGGTGAGAAGCCCAGAGCCATATAGGGGAGCTGTTAATGGTAAACGTATTAATTTAAGAGCAAGAGGTAAAACAAAACCTCAGCAGAAAGTGCCCTGCAAAGTGACTTATTTCAGAGTGGCGTGGAGAAATGGCAGCAGAGCACGGGACTCATGATGCCGAGGCGGGATGCTGATACATCTTTTCTCTCTCGCTGCTGGTTTGAAGAGCTGTGGGAGAGGGAGGTCTGTCCTGCGGGACCTCTGCCTGACCCCGGTCCCAACCCGCCGCCGGCAACTCTGTGTGTGCTTGCCCGTGTCGTGGCAGCGCACGGATGGCTTGACAGAGCTTACTGCTTTCTGGCTTAAGTATTCGGGGAATCTCCCCCCATCCTCTAGCAAAACGGGGCAGCCTGAATTCTCAGCTGCATAATCCTAGCATCAGTTAAAAAAGAAGCGCAGAATTTTCCCTTCCCCAAATAGTGCCGCTGCCGACCATCCCTGCTCCAGCTTTAATGTTTAATTGGATGACTGGGTTTTAAACAGAGCATTCTTTAACCCGGCTGACTCTGCCTGCCCCCATCCCCCTGCCCAACAGCAGCCTCACCCCAGTTATCAAAGTGTCATTAGTAGAGACAGCTGCCTGTAAACAACAGGAATGTCAACACAACTGTCTCGGTCAACAGGAATTTAACTTTAATCTGTTCATTACTTAAAGATACATCATGCTCTTTCTGTGCTGTTATCTACAGCACTTGCAGACAGGGATGGAGAACAAATTGAGGGTGCTGGTAGTGGGGGCGTGTGTGGACCGGTCCTACCTCAGCTGAGCTGGTTCTGGCCATCGTTTCCCATTCNATATATATATATATATATATATTTGTTGGATTGCGGGAGAAGGGGGTCAGGAGTTCCTTGTTTAGCTGGAAACAGATACTACATATTTATAAATGTAAACTTGGCGCCCTGCCAGACTCCCTGCATTTAAGTGATTAACAAATGTTTCCCTTCAAGTGGACACCTCTTGTTCTAAATATATTTGACAAAGAATGTAAAGAGTCAACTGGAGGGTAGGAAGGGCATACCGCAAGCGTTTGCCGGCCCGGGCTGCCAGCATCCCTGGGTCCCGGGGCTCTGTGAGGCCAGGCGTTCGGCAGTGCCAGCCCAGCTGAGGGCGGGCAGGCTGCCAGTGCAGCCCCGGCCTCCCCGCTGTTTAACGACAATGGATTTACTGCTTCTCTGCATATTGGCGTTATTTTGTGTAAACAAGGTTAACACTCCTTTTAAATTAAATGCACCACCTGGTGACTGAATGCCTGACCTTGGCAGGCGTCTTTCACCTGGGCTCCAAAAGGGTGGGTACCCCGGCTGTGCCGTCCGCCTTTCCCACCCGCTGGCTGCCTTTAATGCCTTGTCCCATAAAAGCACGTCCGTCTGTGCAGCTCGGAGCGTTCCTGGGAATGGTCCCACCTCCAGATGCCCAGGACGTTCAGGAATAGGAAGCTCTTACTAATGAGGAATAGGGTTATTCTCTCAGCCTTGCCCTTAGTGTATTATTCTTGTCCGCTCTGGACCTGCCGTTTCCCTCCTGCTTTCTCCAAAATAGTCTCCTTGCTTAATTGAAGTGCAACCAAACTTCCTGGATTTTCCGTTTTGCCTGTGGCCAGGAGGGAAGTTTCTGACCTCCATCCCCTTTACCCCTTCAGAAAGGATGGGCAGACTTGAGAGGGATCTCCCTCTCCGCTTTCTAACCGGTAATCTGGGAAATAAAGCACTCTTACCTTTGCCAAGAGTATCTGAACTTTTTAACTTCTAAAGCATCATCTGTCATATGGGTTCAACTAAGACTGAAAGGTAGCTGATTCTGCCACCTTTGATATCTCTAGAGCTGCCTCTCTGTTAAGGCTGTCATTCATTATGGCATCTTAAGATTTAAGAAAATCCTGTACTGGCTAAAAAAATCCGAATTTTATGGATTGAAATTAAGACTCTGCAGCTAAATAGTAGCTATATAATTAAGAAAACCTCTCAAGGACTTTAATACACAGACTATATTAAGCTGATGAGTCCTGTGAATGAAACATGTATTGGAGTTTGTCAACTCTGCAAGGGAACAGAGACCCACTGGGCACAGGGACACACAGAGATTATTAATTTCACAGGACTGCAAAGTACATTTGAGGCCAAAAAACCCACTGGTGCTACAAATCCAACCTTCAGTGGGACTCAGCAAGGAAAGATGGTGAATTTGGAAGGACTGGAGGGGCTGCTGGGTCCCTGCATGGTGGCACTGAGTCTCTGTTTAAAGGTAATACTGGGGTACATCAGTGCAGGTTTCCTGGCAGGATTTCTGTATCATTTCCATTAAAGTAGCTCATTTTTCATAGTCTGGCTTAGAGTTAGCATCTACCTTTCAGCTGTCCAATTTAAATGGAGATACGTGGCTTTTTCTTCTAAGTGTGACATCCCTTCCTAGTTGTGAGTAGACCACTACACATTCATTATTCCATGAATCCCCAGAAAGTGCCCCTCTTGTGATTCTTTTTTAGGTGTTGAACCTCAGCTATATCCTTTGACAGCAAAATTACCAAAATCTTTCAACAAAAAGTCTTTCTTTTAAATAATTCTGCATCCACTGCTTTCACTATTACTGATCCTCCCTTTGTTCTTGTGCTACGGGAAAGTGGAGTTAAGAGATTTCTGTTTTTCCCTGGAAACTTTACAGAGAAATCTTAATAATTTTAAACAAACGTTTAAATGTCCAGATAAGAGCACTCAGTTGGATAATGAAATAGAAATGATGGGAAGTCATCTAAGAGACTTTATTTAGACTATTAGCGATAAGACATTTTTTAAAAGAAAGCCCAGACAGATAGGTACAAAATATGTAAAATAATATGCTAAAAATACATGCACTAAAAACAGCTTTTCCTAAGAAATTTTGGAATAGATTCCCTTCTTCAGTGGCTAACTTGCAAAATGTTTTCTCTTTTACATTAAAAATGCTGCACATTTAGAGGTGAATGTGTCATGTTTTAGTGCCTAGAAGTCGTCCAGCTCGTGGGCAGCATGCCTGTTACTAGGCAAAAGGCTATTCCAGTGCTGGGGAAAGTGATAGAGTTTTAAGTGAGTAGCAAAAAGCAGAGTTTTTCTGAGGGCTGCCACATTTGTTGTACAGATAAGGCCAGTCTAATTAAAATATCATTGCAAAGTCCCCAGATTCCCCAGGCTCTTCTTTTGCTCTTAGCTGGAGTTTGGATTCGGTACTCCAAGAAATGCAGTCTCTTTGAACTCTTTCCTCTTTGTGTTTCAAGGATTGTTCTCATCTACGCTACATAGAGCCCCTGTTATCTGTAACGAAGTGCGGTAGCATCTATCCTGACTGGACCACACAGTGACAGAGCTGAGAGCTCTGAGCAATACCTCATACCCATTTGCTCCTTCCTGCCTGTTTTCTCTCATACAGAATACTCTCTCCATAGTCTTACAGAGCAGAATTGCTTTTAATGAGCTTTATGGTAAGCCCCTGATGTCCTTTTCCTGCTTCCAGAAGCTGGTGGCTAAAGGACTCACCTTTTCTTTCTTCAACAGCCAGAACTAGAAGCCATTCTCACATCACAAAGTGTCAGGGCTGTTTTAGCAACAGGGAAATGGTGAGATCACGAAGAACTCAGCCAGGTGCGACGGCCAATACTCAAACCTTCACGAAAATGGTCTGCTTGGGTCGGTTTTGAAATAACTTGCCTATATGAAAGGTTTTTGGTGTCACTTTGAATTTGTTCTGCAGTGGGTGCACTTGAGCTGATACACCCATGAATTGGGGCATGTTTAGGGTACAAAGCAGACACCAAACACCATATGAGTGACATATCATAAGGAAGACAAGAGGTACTGCTGAATAGGGGATATGATTCTCCTTATGAATACATCAGAGAAGTAAAGAAGTGAGAAAAAGAAGTTATTTAAACTAGTAAACACTGCTGATACACAAATAAATGGGATAAACTGATGGTGAATCAATCTAAGTTAGAAATTAGAAGATTTCTAGGCAGTGGAAGACTGACACTCTTGAATAGCCTTCTAATAGGTGTGGTTAAGGCAGATAATGAAACTAGTTTTAACTTGGACTTCAATGCATTTATAAATGAGATTACACAATGCAGTTGCATAGCGGAGAGCTGCATTAACTGACCTTGGAAGACCTCTGGTCTTATGCTACATTATTCCTTCTAATTATTGTGTTGCACTAACCTTCGGCAGGATCTTTTTTCTAGTCTAACTTAGTCAAACTTCTAATATTTTGGTTGAGATTTTGCATTTCTGGCATGGATATTAACATTTTTTTTCCTCCCCAAAATTTTTTAGAATGAAATTGCCCAGGTAAGTTACAGAAAAGCTTCTTGTTCTGCTCATGCATTGGAGACCGGCTTAATGGGAAAGATTTAGTGTTTCCATCTCTGGAAGGTGGGAATGAAAGTTGGCAGGGTGGGTCTCTGCAATTTGTGGCCCTATGGAAAATTTGCCCCACTTGTCTAAGATTCTGTGAAAAAAAAAGAAAAAAAAAAAAAGAGAGTTTGTGCATGGTCAGCAAAAACCTGTTGTCGTTTGGTAGCCAAAGTTCTGATTGTGCATGCACTGAATATGTGCCAGTTTTTGTATGTATAACCAGGTGCTATGACTGAGAAGAGCGTGAGTTTTTTTGTGTCTCGGGTAGGAGGGACAGAACTGGACTTCTGCTGAAACTTACTCCCTCTCTTTTCTGAGAGCCGCTGTCATGCCAGAACTGAGAGTAGAGATAATTCTCTTGCTGCTTAATTCTTTCCAGCTGGAGCTTGTGCTCTGTGGAGGACAATGAGAAATGGACACCCGTAATTTGAACATTTCCTAAATATTGTTATGGAACTATCAGGAGCGAGCCAGGTAGGGACCTCAGGAGATTCCCTAGTCCTTTTCTGTGCTAGGACAGGAGAAGCAATGTTCTGGACAAAGTTTACCTGTGCTTATGTTTCTTAACAGCCTCTAGCACCAAGGTCTCTAGGTGGTCTATTCTAGCATTCAACTATATTCAGTTTCCTTAAATGTTTCTTGATATCTACCTCAATTCTTCTAGTTGTATACTTTCGAAGGGTGCTTTCCTTCTCTTATTAAGGCTGAGCAAATTTAAGTCCTCAATAATTCCATGCTGGTGGAAAGGGGACCTTTTCTCTTTGGTGCAAACCTTTCGTGGATTACAGTACCGAAGGGAGAGCCCAGTCCTCCAGCTGGTACCTGATGCTGGGAACCATCAGATGTTCTATGGTTTACACATCATTCCAGTAGGATTTTCCTTTGTTGCCCTCCAATACCTACTATTGTTGATTCAAGTTTAATCTGTGACTAGTTTATCTCCTAGATCATCTTCCACAGAAATGCTACCTGGTTTTCCTACAGGATGTGGTGCTTTATATTAGCCCCTCTTGAACCACATCTTGGTTTATTTAAGACCATTTCTCCAATTAACAAAGAATACTTTGTATTTAATGTTACTCTCTAATCTCTGCAAATCCTACTGGTTCGATATCCTCTTCTAGTTGAAGAACTGCATTACCTATGCCATTAAAATGTTATTTGTGAAGTTTTGGGGACTTGACTTGGCAAGCTTTATGAACACAATATAAAATTTTGAAAGATATGTTGAGATTTGTAAACAAGCTAATAAATACTGTCACTGTTGTCCCTGACGTTGGAAACTTAAAAACTTTCTCAGTCGTGCAGACATACACAGAGTACTTGGCAGAAGGATGGCAAAGTGACTTTAAACACACATAGAACATGTTGGAATCAGGACAGTGCTGCTCTCATTCAGATTTTCTTATCTTCTGTGCTTCTCTGCAGTGGAATAATGCCAGTTAGAGAGGCTTGGGAAAACAAGAAAACTTGAATAAAATGTAGTGGGTCCGTTGGGATTTTTCCACGTGTATTGTGTTCCAGTTTCACTCCCTTTTCCCCTTTTCCTTGCTTTTTCTTGCCTTCTATTACTTGATGTGTGTGTCTGTATGTGTGTGACCATGCCAGCAAGATGCCAGCAGAAACCAAATAAAAAAACTAAATTGTTAATTTGATCATTCTTTCACTGTCTGTGTTCCTCTCTGAAATTCCTATTGTTTCTATTAGGTCTCTTGCCGTGGGGACTGGATTTTTGCCAGCTGGGTGCCAAAAGCCAGTGAAAATAAATAGATACATGCTAGGGATTGTAGAGATTAAAATACCTACCATTCTGAATTACCCAGGGGTAATTTAGAAATACCATTTTGTTAAAGGTACCTGATCCGCTTTTATTATAGGCAGGATTACTGATGAATGAACCAAAGAAGAGATAATTTTTAAATCCTCGATTAACAGTATATATATGTCTGTCTTTTCCACCTCTTCTTTGAAAAGATGGATGTGGTGAAAAAAAAGATATTTCCTGTGACTCACCAAACAGGGAAAAAATCATAGGTAGGGCAATAAATACCTCTGTTCCTGCAGACTGTGTTGTTACCTTAAAAAAAAGCATAAAAAGATCCAGCAACTTTTCCTTTGAAATTGGACTGTACAATTCTACATTGTACAAACTTATTAGTAGGTTGTCCACAGGTCTCAATGAGACCAATCTATCCTTGAACAAGCGCTTCTATCTCTTCCATGTCCCTGGGCAAAACCAATGTTCTGGAATTAAGATTTTGTACTTAACTATAAGATAGTTGAGTGGATTTTGCTTTAATAAGATTAAACAGAGCATGCATTTATCTGATTCAGGTAATGTGGGAAGTACAGAGACAAAAAAAAAAGACAAAACCTATAGGGAAGAGGTTAAGTTGAAACTAAGGAATTAGTAAACAGATGTGGAGGTTAGGCCCTTGGTGTAGTTGCTGTATATTCATTTGTCTCAAATGTTGATTTTATGTGAAAAAGATCAGTTTGCAGATACAATCTTCCAAAGGCAATAAAATACAAAAAATTGTTGCTCAGAAGCATAATGAAAGACTACAGTGCTACATCTACTGCTTCGTTACAGGGCAAACTTTGTTTGTCTTGACAACAATTACGGTAATCAAGTTTATGTAATTTGCAAGAGTTCCCGTCTTTCAGTAGCCTTTTTATTTTTTTAAATCGGTAGATGAATGAAATTACACAGAATATTTTTACACAGGCTTTCAGTGTAAACAGGTATGTTGAACTAAAACTGAAATACATCTTGACAATAAAAAAAAAGTAGACTTCTGGGAAAGAGAGTTATTCCTTGTCTATCTGTGAAGAAATGCTGTAGAAACCTCTACTGCTAGGAGTTGCCAAAGCACTACAAAGTGAGGCATACAGCATCATTTTGCACCAGGCAGGAGATGAGCTTCATGACTGAGTGGATTTTTAATTTCTTAATTCTAACACTCCTTTCTCTGTCCCCTATTAGCATGGCTCTTTCAAATATTTCTCCCATAGAAAAATATCTCCAAGACAAACCGGCCTTGTGAAGAGTAATGGCTAGCCTAATCAGATTCTCCTTTGTGTTTCTTACGAAGGCCACAGGTTCCCAAGGATTATATGGCAACAGCAGAATAGCAGAACAATGGGCAAGTTTGAGATCAGATGCTTCCTCTATTGTTTCCAAAGCAAACAGTTCCAGGAAGCATGCTGTTCCCCGCATTAGAGCTCTGTAGAAAGACCTTATTACACTAAGTATACTGCAGGAGATACAGAAGCAGATCAATATGTGGCTAAGTGTTTTAGCCTTACTTTTATTATGTTTGACAGCGATGACAACATCGTATGTATGTCACATATAAGATGACTAATGTGTGTACATGTGTGAACCCCTCGCACAAACAGGTTTTCCCATAAACTTTTAGGGAAGAGCAAGCTCCCTGAGAGCAGATCAGAGCACGAGTTAAATCTAAAAGCAAAATAAAGAATCAAACAAACCCCAAACTAATTTCAGGTCTTATGAGAAGCTGCAATGGCATCAATGTCTGGAAACATCTACCACAAGTGGTTTCAATCCAGAATGATTTCCAGGAAATACTTGTCTTGAGTTGTGCTACAGAATGTGTCATCAGGATGTTGTCTGTGCTCCTGACCCAAAGGAGGGTGAGGAACGCTGCAAGGCAATGTGAGAAAGCAAGGAAATGAAAAAAAGGACTTTTTTTGTGAGAGTTGATGATTTTCTCTTGGGTGAAGATTCCCTCCAACACACCAGAAGTGAACCAACCAACACAAGCCATTTTTCTGTAGATAGCTCAGTCTCTGTAGTAGGCCAGCAGCCAGATGAGGGGTTTTAAAGAAGAGTTATGGTAGTTATAAAGAGGGAAAAAATTTGCAAACACTGATAATAATACTCCTACACAGGAAGGTTTGAGCCAGTCACACTACTCCCCCCCCTTTCCCAGTGAGATTCAGAGTTATACAGGAACAGGAGATTGTTTTGGCTGGGATTAGATAGCACAGATGGTACCAAAATGTGTAACACCTACCACAAGTTCTTTAGTTTTGTATCATCTGCACAACAGTTCTTCTTGGCCTTTTAACAGTTCATTGAATGGAGGAAGAGGAGAAAAAGACACGGGACAGTTGCTGAAAATGTGCTGCAAGTACGGTTTTATTTTATCTTTTGGGGAATCCATCTAGGAGCATGCAGATAGGCTCACATAAAATCTCGTATATATCTTCTGTGAGATGGTGTGAAACTTCACTTGGCTCTTCTCTTTCAAGAATCCCCAAAACTTGGCAAGTAAATCTCACGACACATTTGAGAATTACACCAGTAATCATTTTGCAGATACATGCAATGAGGTACAGGAATTTTAACCAGTTTTCCCAGAATCACCAGAGGAGTTTGTAGCATCGGCGACTCTTATCTCCATGGAGCTTCTCAGGAATCCCATAGACTGCTTTTTTTCTTCCCTGACATAAATAGCACCAGTCTTTGGTTTTCTCCTCTGACTTTGTAGGTCTTCTACATGACCTACAATAAAACTTTCTTTTCCTGCCCTAATTTTTCAAATAAATGCTATTGTAGCAATTCACCTACAGCTTGTGATCCCAGAAATATTTTACTCCTGATTCTAATATTGTGTTTTATTCAATTCCTGTAGTTGTTACCTTCCTCTACAAAAGACACTCAATATTTGTGCTTTTACTAGGTTTTCCAGGGGTTCAGAAGAAAGAGAATAGAAAATATAATTCTTTTTTAGAGATACACAAAAATTTCTAAACACAGGCACTGAGGTGCCACTGTGACGAACATCCTAGAAATAATGAGACTTCATGGTTGAGGTTTTCCAGGTTGCCTATTTGATTTGATTGCAGCAGGTACTCAACACTCCTAGATAGCTTTAAAATATTCAGTGTGATGTTACTTAACAATTAGACTGAAAGCGTGGAGCATTCCCTGAGAACTAACTAGGAAGAGCAGCTGGCCTAAATCCTCTGTCTTTTGAATACTCAGCCACAAAATTTCAAAGCATTTGAGATTTTTCAGCCTAACTAATGAGAGACTTTAAGCTACACAGAGTAAAGGAAGGCGCTGGGTCTCCGGATTAAATGGAGAACTCTCTGCCTTGGGACTTCCGAGATGGCTAATGCCCAGGGAAGGATTACTCTAACGACATTTACAGTGAGCTCCCTATTGATAGACACAATGCACAACATGGATGTCATTGCATTGACTTCAGCTTAGCTCCACTGCATGGACTGCTGGCTCATTCTCACGCAGACTTTTGTCAAACTTAACATTTAGGATCATGACGAAACTTTAGTCAGTGAGTTGGGTTGGAAAATGTATCCCTCAAAAAGAAATATACAATTTTCAGCCTTTCAGGAATGGGAGGAAAATGCAAGGTGTAATTCAGACTCATTATACCACTTGCTGTAAATATTGTTTTCATAAAGCCAGGCTACTCATATACTCAGATAACCCATCCTATTATTCTGCCAGCTACAGGACTCCTGAATCACACCTACTTGAACCTGAGGGATTAGAGGTTTTGATCCTTAAATAGCTGAGGTGCTGGGCTAGCCACAATTTTCAGACCTCTTTGGAGAAGCAGAATTGATTTTTTTTTTTTTTTTTTAAAAAAAAAAATCATTCAGGGCCCAAAAATAGACATAAGCGCGCCTCCTCCTTTTGTAATTGTGTTTTTGAAAATCAGACACGTAAAATCTTTTGTAGCTGTGGTCTCAAAACTCTCTTTTGTGGAAACACTGGTGCACTGTAATTGGTTGAGTACTGCTATCCAGCCTGAGAGGGTGACCTTTCACACTCTGCCCTAAAAGAACACTATAGAAAGAGAGGTGGCGTAATCTGGGTTAAAGGCTTCTTACTAACATGTTGAGAGCTTGTTTCACACACACACAAACAGTTGCACGAAAGCCCCAGCCTGATGATAACTTAGCACTTTAGCATGGTGCTCTTGAGACAGCCCTCTTCTGAGAGAATAAAGAAGGGCCCCTTAGTTGAAATGCAGGACTGAAGCTCTTCATAACCACTGGGCAACTGTTACGAGGGAAAAAGAAAGTTAAAAGAGATGAGAACAAAAGGGGCTATCCTTGTTACAAGGCTCTGGTTCTAGACCTCAAAAACTCCTCTCCCCTAATCTTTTTATTATTTTTCTCTGTATAGCCCCAGGTTTTGACAGTGAAATCCCTTGTCTTTCTAGGCCAGCATATTCAATGCTGTTTAAGAAATTCCCGTGGACCTGCCTTTTCCATGATCTCTTCATACACGAAGAAAGAAGGTGAACATCTTTGCTTATTTGGTTAAGAAGTGAAAAGAATGGGATATTTCTGGGGTTAGGCAATTAGAGCCAAGATGGAGCTTAAGCAGTACAAAGACTCTAAAAACTGTACTGTTGTATTTAGCCATAGGAACAGGTGAAGATGTGCTTGCCCAGGTTATGTGCAAACTTGAGACTTCTACATTTGAGGTCAGAGGGATTGAAATCACAGCCAGTTTATTCCAAGTGACCAGCGTGGGTGAAGGTCCTGGGTGCCATGAACGCGATACGATCCCTTAGTGTACAAAGCCTCCCATGGGCTAACTACGTGCCCTGGGCTAGTGGGTCATGGGAACAGCTACTTGCATCTCAGTAGTCCCCTCACCTCTCTGCTTTTTAATGCTTACTTCAACAGTGATTATTGTAGCACAGCTGTCTCATGCAGCTTGCCACTTTACATTTCATTTTTTCCACCTTGTTAATTTTCTATTTTTTTTATATATATCCCAATTTTATTTCTTACAAATCCCCACATATTCAACAGTTTACTATTCCAAATTATCTGTGTGTTATTATTGTATGTATAGTTAATGTTATAAATTATTACACGCTGCCAGCAATTCTTGTAAGAAAAAAGAAAGATATTTAGAAATGATTTTAGTGAAGTTTCTTATCTACTTATATCCCATATGATTTGCACAGAGTAAAATGAGATGATAAAGTTCTATATTTATCACAGTATTAGGCTTTCTCATAAAGGATTTTCTTCTGGCTAACAGTTAATGGGACCAGGGAGCTCCAAAGTCAGTGCTGAAAATCTGATTTGACTGACTTATGGACTGTAACAATCCTTTTTAACTTCATGAAGTTGCATGTTAGGTAATGCAAAGTGCCTGATCTCTTACTTCTTCTAGTGCCTCTGTTAGCTAGATGGTCTTTGTGTCCTCTGGAGCAGAGTTAAGCTTTGTTAGAAGTGTCTGCATTTCTGAATCAGTTTCAGTCTTCTTAATTACTGGTTTGGTACTTTGAACTTCAAAATCTTTCAGAACTGGCAACTAAATCTAGGGCTCCTTCCCCTGGAAAGAAGCCCCAGAGGTAGAATGAAGATTGCAACCACCAGATGACTTTGCTTCTTCACGGAAGGCTCCAAAAGTGGTCATCGAGGCTGGTGGACCCGCCCTGAAGAGTCCCAACAAGACAACTAACCACTCAGAGCTGCAAAATCCGATTCGGAACAAAGCAAATTCAACGCTGTTGAAGTTCAGTTTCTCGTGGGTTAAAACTTGACCTCTTTGCCTTTGGAGCCCGAGGTTCAAGTTCCACTCATTTACAGGGAAGAATACATTTGATGAGTTCATCATAGCCAATGGTGGGGACATTTTGCCACAGCACAAAATCACTGCACAATACAGCGTGATTGGCAGCTGCTGCCTAAGAGCGGCCCGTGGCTGCGGTAGGAAAGGTTGCAGCTGCTCCTGATGGAGAGCCATTGGCATTCAGTGATGGGGACTTGCCCACAGCGTCCCTTCAAACCGTGCAGAGCACTGGCTGGCCTTCCACATCCCTCACTTTGGGGTTCACCCAATTCTTTGGCCTCACACCTAACAATTTGGGAAATAAATTGCTTTACTCCTGACAAATAAGCTAGTTTATGTATAGGAGCGGTTGTGTATCCAAAATGTATTTATAGATACATCCAAACAGAATGATTGCAGGAGGAATGCACAGAGAAATGCTATCATTAAAAAAAAATAAAAAATAAAAAGAGAGAAAAGGAAAAGGAAACTGCAAACGTTATTTCTAAACTTTTCCACCAGGAAAGGTTGCGAAATTTAGGGAAATGAGCCACAGCTGACATGCCTGACAAATATCTCTCATGGAACCTATAAAGTGAGTTTATTTGTGCTATCTTTTACAGGAAGGGCTGTGCGTGGGTTTTGTAGCGTTGCCACTGGGGTTGCTGAAACACCCGGCTGGTGATCAACATTTTGGATGCTCATGAATAACCGGAATATGAGCACCTTAAGCACAAATTCAACAAAGGTTTTTTCAAGTTCATCATCACATATGAGATTGCATCATTCATAGTGGCATTTATAGCCATCAGTACTATACAACCCATGGTAACAGATGACATTGCATGCTGAAAGAGGCCGTGAAAGGTCTTTCATACTGTTTCCTGCTCCTAATGACAGCTTTTACTGCCAGTTAGGACAGAATCCAAACACATGAAGTCATGATGGCTGTAGGTGTTGATTTGGATATGAAATGTATAACCTAGCTTTTGCAGCACCGATTAGCAGAGACAAGTTTCTTAGGGCACGCAAAATGTGAGCGAAAACTATAGGCGAAGGGACAGAGAGAACGGGCATGAGATAGGATATTACCCTGTCAGCAAACAATTTCATGTGCAGAAGTATTTTGTGTTAAAAATGTGTTTGGATGCATAATCATTTAGATGCCATGCCCTTCAAGTCTATTCCAACTTACCCTAAAAGAATATACGTGTCTGTGGGTCCAACTAGCAGGTTTCTCAGCCGGGTGCAAGTGACGTTTATATCTCTTTGTATATGTGTTTTTGTTTGTGTGTGTATATTCTGCACGTGTATTTTCATGTTTAGCCAAAACTTCCACGTCTATAGAAAGCGCATGAATATTTTATGGTTTTTGTTCATGAATTCATTCATGAGGTTTATAAATAGTGATAATTTGAAAAAATAATATGTCTGAAAGGCAATACCACTTTACCTATGAATGACCTCTTTCTCTTTTTATTTTCCCTAGTTTGAATATGTTTTCCCGAACAGTCTGCGAAAGTGTTTACTGGTCTGTTCCCTTTTACTGAACCTCGGGCATGAACAGTACAACAATGAACATATACATACTCGCTATGTATAGGTACAATTTTTCCAGCCTGTGGCTAACATGAGGATGTTAAACACGATCTCCGCAGGGCAAATCTGTCCTTCCCTGCAAACTTTGGGCCACGCTGTGCTGGGATGGGTCCTGCATTGCCTGCGGGTTTGCTGCTCCCCAGCCCCAGGCTGAAGTTGAGAGCTCGTGGCTGGGCGGTCTCGCATTCCCTTTTGGAGCAGAATTGTGTGTGTGTGTGTGTGTTTGCGCGTGTACACACGCGTGTGTGTGTAATAAGGAACACAGGGTAATCCCCCTCCGATGACAGAAGCTTCAAGTGGTTACAAGTAGCAGACCTGTTTTAAGATGCCTGAGGTAACTGTCTATAAGGCGCAAGGTAAAGAAATAATTAATTACACTTACTGGTTAAAATGGGAGGAAATGATATATGATACCGTGCTTTTATGGCAAGTGCTTTGATTCAACAAGAGGCGGGGGTTTTGGTGAAAGAAGCGTCAAGGCACAGAGTATTTTTTCTGCAGTCAAAGGTTGAATTTAAGTAATCACCCGGTGCAGTTTTACCCATATCAGATGTTCCCCACTACAATGCGTACAGGGGGAGGAGGAGAAGAAGTGAGAGATGGAAACAGAGAGAGAAAAACATCCACTAAATTCTGAAGTTGCAGTCTTGCTGAGTAACCACATTCATAACCGAGTGGGAGTGATTTGTTCTGACAACACACGACTACTAATTTTGCTGAATTAACAGCACCACAAGTAGTGGGTGGAAGGGAAGAGGGGGGGAAAAAAAAGAAAAAGATATTTTTATGGACGTTCTCTGGATCATTAATTATCAGGTGGTATAAAAGATACACATTCTACAGTATCACAAAACATTTGATTGTATCCTTCTGGTGTGTTGCTCAAACAACTAAATACCTGGAGTAACATGCTTCAAAGAACAAGATGTATATTTATATTTTAAAATTAAAGCAGGCTTACACTTACTGATGAAAGGCAGCAAGTTAGAAGGTCTACTTGGATTCCTTCTTCACTTGAAAGCAGAGGGCATTTCACTAAGGGTCTCTAAATTAAACTTTTTTTATTCTTCACATTTGGAAAGACACGAGTCTAAAATTATTCTCTATTGAAAAGATTAATATTTTCAATGCAAACTTTGGAATCCACTTGGACGGCCCAGAGCTTCCAGCTGTTGTTTATGCTATTAGTTAGAAAATCCCAGTGCCATTCTTTTCAAACAAAATTAATAAAAAAATCTCTATTGAGTTAATTTTGTGGAATTATGTTAATAAGCACAATTTGCACCATGCAGGTTTACTTTGTGGTTTGTGGCGAGTTTGTAGAGGTTTTGTGAGCAAACCCAAATGTGGTGACAGCAAAACCTTTCCAAAGCACGGGCTTTTATGCTCTAAGCACAGAATTTCCTTTTGTGGTCATGTGTGACGTGGTTTTTGGATAATAAATGTCTGTAATAAGGTTTCCTAGGTTGGCTCAAAGGGCCTGTGCCTCTGTTTTTCATGGCTGTCTTTGGAGGAGTTTCGGTTACATATATTTTTTTAGACTCTGAGCACTTCTTACAGACGGAGTTTAATGACCTAGAGGCTGATCCAGAGATGTATTGCACACTCACCACTTCAGACCACGAGTGCTGACAATATACCTCTGTATTACCTTGGCTAGCCATTAGGACACATCTTTTTCCAACAGAGCCATCTGAGAGAGGTAGCTGAAGGGGAGTCAGCTTCAGGTGGCTTCCTGGCCCCTTGCATGTGGAGTTCAGAGCAATTTTAAGCTCCTCTAATTTTTCCCGGTCCAAACCAGAAGTCCCTCAAAGGAGCTGGAAGGAGCTGGAACCGCTCTGCTCTCCTCTGGGATGGCAGCACAGAGGGAGCACAGCCACCCCCACTCAGGCATTCTGCACCAGGAGCATATGTACAGCAGAAGTTTTCCAACTTCATATTTCATAATTTCATCCTCTTCAAATCTAAACTGGTGAAAGAAGAAATATCCCCCTTGTGACGGTCTGGATCATCTAAGCTGATACTATTTTTGTGGTGGAAGGGAGGGCAGAGGAAGGAACAACATTTGCTATAGAAACTGCTTTCTATTCCTACATAGTAAAAAAGCAGATGAGGTACTGAGTTAAAAAAAAAAAAGAAAAAGAAAAAAGCTGAAAGAGGAACCAACATGTTGCCAAACGCAAACCTACCGAAAAACCTCAACAAAAAGCCCAACCACCGAAAAAACATGCCTTTTGTAAGGCGTTCTTTGTTGCAAATCAGTAAAAGTTGATTCCTGTAATGAATTAAAATATTCCAAAAGCTTAAAGCTTCTATCACAGTTGACCTTTAAGGCATGTAGCAGCAAAGAAGTTAATACACTTTGCACATGTTGCAGAGCAACAGGTGGTAGAAAAACCCATGCGGGCTCCTTGCATTCCTTACTTTTCAAACTGGTGGCCCCTGGTATTCTGGGATTTACACTACCTCCCCCAGGCTCTGACTGACAAGCTAATCGGTGTGCTGGGAAGCCCTGAGCTATTGATTCCACTGTAACAGAACACCTCCCCGTCAATGAAACTGCAATGAAATGCTTCAACAACGAAGAAAGGGAGGCATTAGGCTGTTGAGCAACTGGAAGAAATTTGCTTGTAGGTAGTGCGGCAGAAATGAAAAGGCTCTCGGGGGCACAAGCTTGAAAAGCCAGGTTATTAAAAAAGCCACAAAGCTGGAGTCTGGCTGAGTGGAGAAAAATAGTTATGGCTCAGTTAGGCGTATCTAAAAGGAGGAGGGAGGGGTACGCAGCTTTCAAAATTGCGTTAATCCCCCATGTACTTAATTTCTTTTCTTTTACGGCAGCTTGTAGTATAGCAACAAGTATTCAAGCAGTTAATAATTTTAAACAGTTTAGCTTTCCGTAGGCAATATATCTTTAGCCTTAATTAAAATTTTATTTTAGTAGGGGGAAAATATTAAAATGACATTCTGATCATCCTCTAAGATGGAAAATATATGATAATATGAATATTTTATTAGACAAACTATTATTAAACAGCTGGTGCAAAATCTTAGCCACTGATTATGTGGGTTTGTTTGAAATGCACGTCACTATTTCTTGATAATGGCCCAAGAGTCTTCCACTCATAGTGACAACCACTGACACCCCACCTGCAAACACAAAGGTCCTAATACCTTCAACCAGATTCCCAACATCCCAAAAGCAGAACTGGGTACCCACAGTGCCAGCCCTGTGGATAGTTCCCTTTTTGGGGTACAAAACACACCCAGAACATCACCTTGGCATTTTTCTCAGGTGGTGGGTCTGCACTTGAGCTGAGATGTGTTCTTCACTTCAGGAGAGCTGAAGGGATGAGCATCAGAAGGGGAATCATCTTGGCTTTATTAGTTCGGGTGGGAGTCAGAGGCAAGCTGTCAGAGCTGAGCTTTGAGGCTGGAATTTGCATCTGCCGTTAATTCAGGAGCCAGAGTTTGCTGACCTTCAGGCAACGTGCACGTCCGATCTATTTACTCAGTCTTTTCCTGAGTGAGCTGTCAGTTTTTCTTTTGGGAAGTTCTCTCCCCCCTGCCTGGGTCGTTGAGTACAATAAAAAATGTGTAGGCCTTGATTGCACGCGAAGCAAAACGGTGACTCGCTCAGGCAGCCGGATTAATTTTTCAATGACAATAAAATGGCTGACTTTGTACATAAAGTGAAAATGGCGAAAGTGGCCTTTTCGGAAATTTCCTGTCCCATCAATTATATCCTGTTGTAGGTTCAAGAGTTTTGCCTTGAACAAACAACAGAGATGGCTTTTCTGTACATGTATTTTTTTGTTGTTGCTGATGGTGGTGGTACTCACTGTCTGTATCTCTCTCTATGAATATAAATATACCATTCTATGATTCTATGATTCTATGTCTTCCTATAATGATGTGCTGTGCATATGGAGGGAATGGGGAAGCTGGATGCTCAATTTGTTTGGCGTCTTAACCCATGTTTTAATCACGTGGCCTGGCTCTGCCACCTTTGTCCGCAGGAGCTGGGCTTGAGAAAGTACTAAGCATCTCATGGCTGTGGTGGGCAGAGCTGGAGAAGCGATGCCTGGACGGCTCCATGGTCACAGTAACATGGAGAACATCCACGAGTGAAAAAGGAAGTGGAGGAGGCAGAGGAAGTATGAAAAGAGAATAATCCCAAAAACCTTAAAACCACAGAAACCCATCTCCTATCTATAATGAAGGCAATCAGAATATTGACTTTGATTTCAGTTTGACCAGAATGGAAAAGAAAATAAAATCTTTCTTGTATTAAGTATATTCTGTCTGATGAAGAGTGGCGCATGCACAAATAATGGGTCTTTCCTAAAGCTGACCCATATCTTTTTGCCTTGATTCTGTTCTTGTCCTTGGATAAAATTCCTCTGAGGATGATGGACATTCACCGAGAGCTTGGATTTGTGTCAGCAACATTAATTAAGCTGAATCCAGAAATATGCAGCCCAACACAGAGGAGTTCTGTTTTACATTTGTGCAGTCTGGGCCAAACTCTTATGGACTTTCCACTCATCAAAATGAAATGCTCCTGCCATGAAATGTATATGTGCAATATACAGCTCAGTTGAATAGCAGGCTAACAGCTGTAGACCTAACTAATAAATTCCCTGAATACCATGTTATCAATGTTTGGGATGTTCTTCTAACCCCACATATTCCTACTAGCATTTTTTTTTTTAGATTCAATCATTTTTGTCTGATGGATGTTTAAATTTGAGAGACTAAAATGGTTATCCAATGATGTAAAAAAAAACCACTGAAGAATATATTGTGTCCATTTTTAATGTGAGAATTTTGCAAACTTTTAGAGCATTTGTATTTCATTCTGGGAACGTTACATAATGGAAAAAAGCAATTCTGAACTCTTCTATTTCACCAAGTAGATAGTGCATTTTCCCAAGTAATTTCCCATTTAAAAATTGTAGTCTCATTTTTCCTTTAAGGGTCTGTAAAGATTGTTTTTTCCTGATCAAGAAATTGAAAAATTAAAAGCTTTGAGTCTTTTTCCAATCTATAAACTATGTGCTTGTGTGGACCCTAAAACTGGACAAATCGTATCTCTCAGGTCTAGCTGATACAAGTTACTGATATGGACTCTATTTTATTCCTGCTACTTTGCTTTACTATGAGCATATTTTACAGATTATTTAGAATAGGAGTGGTAGAGCGTGGAGGCCTGGAGAGAGGGAGTTCTCTTCTACTATTCAGACAGAGAAATAAAAAGAAAATAATTTCTCAAGATGATCTAAGTCAGGAAGATTAAAAATAACCAAAGATGGCTAGAACACCTTGGAGAAGATAATCAGATCCGTTTATTCCAGATGATTGTTAATAACCCTGTAATTATTGACTATTATTAGTGAAAATGTAAAAGCAACTAATAGTTGCTTAAAAAAAAAGAGAAGGTAAAAACCTCAGAAATGTAATGCAAATGGGGTTGATTCCTCTTCAATCAATGGGCTTTTAAGCTTCCTCCAGGCTTTAGCTTTGCAGAGAAGTCAGTACTGGCATGGCTTATAGCAGCTGTTAATGCAACACATGCCTATCATTTGCTGTTGACAGGCATTAATAAAAACCTAATCTGAGGAAATTATGAAAAACCTACATATTATGCAATCTGGTTTATGTTTTGGCATGTGGCAAGCATTGGTCTAATACAAAGGAAACCATCGTGTATAAACTTTACTGCTATTGTTTCCACTGTAAGAGCAATTACTTTTTTTTTTTTTAAACATGTTTGATCCTTTAATTGCCTCAATACTCGGACAGGTCTGCTTTGTGGTACCATGGGTGTTAGTTTAAATCTTTCTTTTAAAGAAGCAAAAATCCTGAACAGCACTTACTGACTCCAGGTCAGCAATAGGGAAATTCAACTCTGATACATCCCTTTTCTGCCTGATTCTGCTCCTTTTTCTCCCAAACACTGGCTTCTCTGCCACATTTCCAGCAGTCCCATTCCCTTAGACCTGAAATCTTTTTAGAAAGCTCTTCATTGTTTTTTTTCTTTTTTTTTTTTTTTTTTCCTTTTTTCTTTTTTTTTTTTTTTCTTCCTTTTTTTTAGTGTGTATCCTTCCTTCTTTTAAGGAACAGAGCCTTTTCAACAACCTAAGCAGGAAGACCCTACCACTGCTGTAGATTAAGCTTTAGCTTTCTCTCTTCTTCTGTAAGGTGCTTCCCTAGTGTTGGTGATGATAATCCACATTTGGTTGTGTGCAATTACATCTTCTCCTAAGTTTATCTGAAGTGCTGGGAATTCACTGGATTTCCCTGCCTCCCCACAGGCATGTTAAACTTTATTTACTAGTTTCATCCCATACAACAGAAACATGTGTTATCTCTTAAGACACCATAAAGTTCAGTTATATTTGTAATTTGGGGTGTGGTAAATTCTTTCTATTTTGCTTCCTTCTTTCTTTCTTTATCTTCCTTTCTCTCTCTTTTTCACAGGACTTTTTGTGTGTGTGCTTGTAAGCTCCATGATAGTCTTACCATACTGATACATTTTTGTCACTGCCTAAATATTGTGCTACTGAACTCTTTCAAAGATCTAAAATGTGAATGTGTAAGGGAACTTAGGGGAAAGAAAAGAAAAAGACACAAAGTCAATCAATAATATGAGGGTGAGAAAAATAGTGAAACAATTCTACAGATAGTCAGGCTGGAACGTGAGTGCTAAGAAAGGTCTTTGGGTAAATGCAACACAGATTTGGCCTGCAGCTCTAAGCTGGCAATTCCAGTAGAAGAGCAGACCTCTACCCTGTGGTAAAGAGGTACAGAATAATGCCTCTTTGAATTAGTTTCAAAATGTTGCTGTGATGCAGACGAATTGCTCCTAGACGCCGAAGTGCAGTGCACCGACATAATAGCATATTGTTAAGTCACACTGCCATTAAAGGATATAGTTATTAATCAAATTAAGTCAAAACACAAAGCAAGTACAAATTAGTATCGGATGACATGTCTCACTGTGAACAGAGGAGAAGGAATGGAGGGAACCTGCCATTTTAAAAGAAAACGATCTTTCATAAAACTAAAACAGAAGGTGAGGGAATATCCTACTGCACAGTAACTGGCAGCTGGTGTGTGCTCTCTGGACAGTATTTGTCTTTAAATTCACATGACAGTTCTACAGCCCTGCAACGTGATTGGTGTCTTTCCAAAGCTTGAGCTAAACTCTGAATAATGTTTGTTTTTTGAGATGTGGAAAGCGTTTACCAAGAAAGACAAAAGCACTTGAAACTTAAGGGGTTTAATATTTTAATATTTTTTTCCATCTTGATACGCATCTTGTCAGCGTAATTTTTTAGCTTCAGAGGAAACGTTAATTCTTATTGAAATATGATTTGGAGTTTGGGGTCTCTAAATTGCCATTTCAGTAAATTCTGTAGAAACATGTCCTTTGTGTACTGTGAAACTGGTCCAAATGCTGTGATTTGTGCATGTTTTTCTAGATGGCCTTTCACAACAAGAAAAAATTTACTAGTTTTGTGCAAGTCGGATAACTAAACACACATGGACACATGGATTTACCATTGTTACATGGACATATGTGTGTGTTTGTGTTCCTGAGTACCACAATATTAGCTTCAGCACTCCAAATACTTCCAGTTACTGTTAAAATTGGTGAGTAGTTTATTGAGAACAGCGATACTTACGGTGCCTAAAGGTAGTGTAACGACATTCAGCAGGGTTGTAAGATTAGGACTCTGCATCATGATGTGCACCCTTGCAGTAAATTTAGTTTCTTTATGGATCATCAGAAACAGATATAAAATGGAAGCAGAGCCTTCTGCACAGAAGGAAGAAAGGTCTTTCCCCTCTCTGTTTTGAAGCCATTGTGTCTACTCAGGCATTATTTACATGGCTATCACAGGGTAATCTAACTGTAAAATGATTCTAAACTTTGCTTACAGATAGGTTTGCATTCTTTGGTAAGTGTTGGTTCAATTTAGAACACGACTGGTAGGTGGCTTTGTGAGCTACCTGTCAACGTTCCATTGTGTTTACTTCATTAACGGTTCCTGAGTGTGAAAGTTTGTTTCCCTTCTGCTCTTGCTTCCTGAGTCTATGGTTTCCTCATCATCGTGACATTGCCAAGCACGGTGCTAACGTACTATTTCTGCACAAGAGAATGTCATCACATGGGATTACGACCTTAAACAAAAGTCTCAACAGCAAGGCACTCAATCTCAGGTGGATTGCTTAAACAGTGCATGTTTGTATTAGCTTAAATGTTAATATAGATGGCTCTCCACCATTCTGTATTCGTTATGGGTGACAAAACCTGGAGAGTAGGTCTTTCAGAAGTGGACAAAGAATAAACATGGGCCTGACTCAGTTCCTGACTAATAAATGCACTGAGATGTCACACTGGTATTAGTCTTTGTATAGGTATTACCCTGCTAGATGAAGGAGAGATCTGGAGGAACTGAAAATAGGAACACAGAAGAAAGTTCTGAAGTGGTATTTGTAGATAATGATGATAACTACTCCTCTGAGTTCAGTAGAATTGGTTGAGTCACTAATGAGTGGCAAATCATCTCCTCCTCCTTTCGTAATCATGGCTTTTTGACGATAACAAGTTTTAAACTTGTATCTCAAGAGTGTACGTGTACATATCACGATGAATAGAAACAAAGAAAGATGGTGGCTTTTCAGGAAGGTTCTGCTTGAAATCTTGGAAAGACATAACCCTAGCAAGCTAAACTCCACTAATCTTTCACCACCTTGGGATGTTATATTCTTCAAAGGTCAGGTCATCATTGCCTTATGCTATGGCTAAAATACAGTATGATAAGCAGGTCTAGAAAGTTGTTCTAAGGGCGGTTTATTGTGGGACAGCTAAGATATGGAAATCTGAAGAAACAGAGAGTGGAAGGCTTCTGCCAGATAAATACATATTGAGAGACTGCTGTGCTGTTGGCTTTAAAGCAGACTGAAAACCAACATGTGTGCTTCAATCTTTGCTCTGTAGGAATAAGCTTAAAAACCACCTTAAATTGTTTGCTCATTTGAGGCCTGAATGGGAGGGGAATATAGCAATCATTATAGGGTGTTAAAAACAAATCAGCCCTCGTGTAATTGGGCACAGCTTCCCTGAAGCAAGTATAGTTGCACCTGTTTGAACCAGGGCTTCATCTGGCCTGCTGAAGGTGAGTTTGAGGCCCACCAACACCTTTCAGATGGATCTACCATAAGTCAACAACTGATGATAGCAACCTTCAACCCCAACAGCAAACAATCCTCATTCCAGAAGAAGTTTTCGGCACCGCATGGGAATACTGGGAAATAAACCTGTTTTGAGAAAGAATGGGCTTTCAACAAATAGCTGTGATTAGCTCTGAATGTTCACTCCATTGGTGAACAATGAAATGCACCCATCTTTTTCCATTGCATCTATAGATATGGGAGAGATAGAGGAAGCTTGTACAAATTAAGGAGGATGCATGTGTGGTCACATATTAAGGCAATAATAGATTCAAAGAGCTGCTCCTGACTGTGTCTAGATTAAGCAATTCTGATGATGAACCTTAGTTAAAAACAGTTATTGAGATACAATCAGCTTTACACATTAAATATTCCAACCCCAAAAAGGAAACAAACCAGAATCAAAGATTCTAATCAGTTTATGATCCAGAGATTTTTGCCAGCCAAACTTATTGGAAGAAGTAATGTAAACAGAAAGATGCGAGCAAAGTCAGTTAAGTGGAATTTAAGCTGTCAAGCTACAGTGTAGAACTCCATTACCATATCTCCTCATGGTTTTTTTTTAATAGTATTCTCTGAAAAGCACTAGATGTAATAAAGTCAATTTAAAATTTGTTCTACCAATCTTTTGCATCTGTAATTTTCCCATTAAATGTAAATGCCCATGAGGCATGCTATTTGCATTACATTGCATTTGCAGTCTTTAAAACAAACTATAAATCCCCTCCTTGTTTCATGTGATTGATGCTGTGTGTATAAATACCACCATAAACCTCAAAGGGGGCTAACAGTGACAGTAAATTAAAGTTTTCAAGTCTGGCAGCATCTCAGCACTTCAGCCCTTGATCTTAAGCAGCGTTGTTAACCCCCGCCTCATTGCCCTCCTGAACTCACCTTTTTTCCCCCCTCTTTTTTTTTTCTTTTTTTCTTTTTTTTTTTTTTTTTTTTTTTCCTTCACCTTTTTACCTATTCTGTCTCTACTCTGATTTCCTTGGGAAACACCTTTCCATCCCTACAAGCTGAACCAAGCCAGGAATATGCTGTTAATTAAAAAGAGGCTGCAGCTGTTTGCCAGAGAGGACCAGGCTTTAGCTTTGCTGTTTTGGCATGTATCTGAGTTCAAGACTCTCAGGCCATCTTGGCTTTGTAAACAATAGTCAGCCACAGCTCCTGATTACCCAGCACCACTCCAATAATTAACTGATTTTGAGGGTTTTTATTCTTCCTCTGTTCCCCACTCCTTCTCTTTTTTGATTGCCTTTCTCTGATTCACTTTCTGGCCATATACAGAAGAAAGAAAATGAGGATTGAAGGAAACCTCCTCCAAGGCTGAGTAAAGTACCATTGTATCGTTGTGAAATTATCTGGTTGATAGGTAACCCTGCTCTTCTTTATCAAGTTTTGTTCTAGAATCTACCTTGATTTGATCCTATTGAATCTTGGCTCTAAGAGATATCAGCGTCTCCTGTGATGTCTGCCACTGTTAAAGTAGAAGACACAATTTATGGCAAAATTATCCAAATGCTTGCTTTGTGGGCCAAATACATCCTCACAGGTAAAGTGGAATGCTGGGAATGGGGTAGTGCTTGCTCATCACCACTAAGTTCAAGTCTGGTTCTCTATGTTTCACATCAGAACCAAGTGCCAACAGCTCAGGACTCCATCCTCTAGTCAGGAAAAATTTTGGGGGTTTTCTTCTTTCTTTAGGAAAGAAAAAAATGTATTTATGCAAGAGTACTGATGCTGCCATACAACATGTACTTAAATCTGTGGGGCAGAGGGGATTTTATTCAGATCAGAGAAATGTTGGTTCGTCAGAATTTTAAAGATTACAGTCAAATGTGGAAAGGGGAGGGGGGAAAAAAAGTTGAAATCTGAATGGAGATAAGGCTAATTAATTATTTTAGGCTACTAATCTCCACCAGAGATCCTCTAAGAATCCATGAGCAGGCAGAGTGTCCCAGGTGGATGCTACTTGGGATTTGCATAGATTTCAGGGGGAGGGAAGGATGTGGCTGACTTCTGTGACCTTTTCCTCCCATCCTTCATGCTCAAGGTGTTCTTCTCCTGGCTAGGAATGAGATGTCTATCCTCCCTATGGCTTTGCAAGTTGCTTTCTTTGGTAAACCTCTATGCTGTAATCTTTAGAAGTCAGTGATGCCCAAAGTCCAATCAGGCTTCTTTATGACACGGAAAGCATTACAATTGAAATTCTTTTCTTGCAACATTTCTGTGGAGTGTCAGTTTTTTGGGGAAAAATAGGAATGTTCATGTACATTTGCTTTCCAAAAATGACTGGGATACACATAAAGACAAAAGGAATGGAAATAAACTGTAAATTGGAGTCCTAAAGTAAAAAAAAAGCAATGTCATTAAGATAGAATTCCCTTTAAATTCCCTTTAACAAGTACCAAGGGTGCAAGTCATTTACATTTTTTCCTGAGGACAAGTGTGTTATGTGTGTGCTCAACATTGACAATTGTATTCAACAACCTCCATCAAACTATGTAGAATGAGGACTCAACAGGTGAATGCTGAGGGCTCTTCAACTTTCCTTCCTATAAAAAGGTTCCCTACAGGTTTTGTCTTGGAATCCATTTACCTACAAGTCTGAGGTAGCCAAAGGTAACCACAGTATTTCATTTCTCTTGTCAAACAGGTTTAGATACATATAGCAAAGCCCAGGTTCCTTTGTGCTTTTGACTGATATTGAGTAACATTTCTCTGAACTTGCCAAGTCTGAATTTTATAACAAGCCACCAAGCTAAGCCTGGCTGCCTTAGCTTGGTCTTGAGTGCTGTATCTTCTCTTTCTTGTCTTAGGACTGTTGTCTTAAGGCTGATGAATAACTGTTTTGGGTTCTTCATTCTTTTTTTTTGTGTGAAGGATTTCCTAATAGCTACCTCATTGGTTGTGGCTACAAGGGACCCCATGCAAGTTTGAGTATGTGTGTAACACCTTGGCACTTAGTAATGGCTAGTAGCATGGACACAGAGAGAGGGGGCTGTCTATGGGACATTTTACATATAATCCTTAAAAAGAATGCTGATCTAGAAAGACTTTTTGGATTGAGACTCCACTTAAAAAGGTTAAACTGCTGCTCAGGTAATAAAACCTGCTAAAAACTTCACTGTTTTCATTCTGAAGCACCTTAACCCTTTATCACCCATTCCTGGGCCCTCTCTGTCTGCTTTGCCCTTTCATGTTCCTTCAAGTTACTTGAACACCCTGTACTTTCAAAGTCGTTATGGCAGTTTGACTGCAGTCAGCTACATGATGCTTTTGGCAGTGGTCTGGGGACATGGTCCCTAATCTTATGAAGAAGTCGCTGAATGGCCGTTTTAAACATCCCTTGATTTCCTTATTAGAGGGAGTTCACTCAAAAGCAGAAGCTCAATATGTGTCTTGCAGGTCAGAGAAATAACTCAGGCCATTCCTTCTCCTAGAAATGAATCTCTTGAGAGCCAAGTTTACTGCAATCAGATTCAAATTTACAAAGCAAAATGAATAAAACCCAATTTTGATAGTACTTATATATATACACAGACGCATCTATATATTTTAAATACACTTAAATTTCATTAGCAATGATTGTTTAGAGAAACATCATTACATTCCTGGGCTTGGGAGCCTTCTCCAGGGTTGTGAACAATCAAAGATTTATTTGAGCTTTCTGCACACTGGGAAATGAAGACACAGAATCTCATTATCATGTCTATTAAAAGGCAGAATCTGGGGTACATCTAAGAAAAGATGTATTACTTTTTAAACTGCGCTGCAAACTGTGAAGTACTACAGGGACTTGAACTATTTAAAAATACTCTGGGCTTATGAGTAAGAAAAAATAGGGTCTCTTTCCCAAACAGTATAAAAATATCACACCATTAAGTTCTGCTGTTATTACAGTCTTGGAAATATGATTGTATCTACTTTTCCTTGAAGCTGGTTGATCCCTGAGTTTGATGTTGGGGTCGAGGGACCATGGAGGGCTACCAGAGTGAGTTACTTAGGGGACAATGCAGTGGGGGGTATGAACAATGACCAGTTAAATTCTAGTTAACCCCAATTATAAACCTTCACCTTTGTTAATTAGATTAATTCATCAGTAGGCACTATGCTTACAGTGTGCTGGAGGTGTGTGAGCCAACATTTTTGCCATTTATTAAAAGTTAAAATATTTTATGTCATCAGTCCGTGGTGCACAAATGGCCATGCAATATATTACTGTAAAGGTAAAAACAGGTTAAGTTTACCTATAAATTAGAAGGTAACATTTATTATAAGGATCCTTCTTAGAAGTGAGAAATTTGCCTCGCAAGCACTTTCTGTAGTTATTAAAGATCTCCAAGCTATGAATCTGAGAGCTTAATTAAAAGCAACAGAGACATGTCCAAGGAAGGAAAGAAAAGGGCTGAATACATCAGTACAGGCAATTTTCTTAGATTTTCAACATCTCTTTCTTCCCTGAAATTTTGCGTGCCTTGGTGCAATGTCTTAACACACTGACCTCTGGAGACCTGAGTTCAGTTAAGGTCTGTCTAAGGCCACAGGTGACTGTAAATGTGCTGCCTTCCAGAGCTGAAAGGTTAGTTATATCTTTCGGTGACCCAGTGGTCATAGTTCCATGTGGACTTCCCATCAGAGAGGCAAAGGTTATTTTACTGCAGGTGTGGAAAGCAAAGGGCAAGCTTGAACAGCACCTGCTCGGTCTGTGCTGGCTTGATAAATCTTTTTCACAAATGTGAGAACGACTGACCGTTTTTCACGCTAGCAAAAACCGTACAACTAGTTTACATAAACAGAGACGAGTTTTGCTCTCAGTCCCATATGTGCCATAAATTTACGCTGATCCCACTAGATTCCACGGGGGTAATTCCTAATTTCTATCTGGGAGAGAGCTGCATTTTGTCCATTTCAACAGAATGACTCAAAGTAATTTGCAAGTCTTCTGAACACCAGAACATCCCTGTGAAGCAAGTGAATGCTGTAGATATAAAATATATTCCTATAGCTCCAATTCACAGTTGGAAACTGAGGCAGGAGAGCTCAGCTCCTGACAATGTCGTAGTTTAATTTCCTATTCGAGTGAAAGATCTGTAGTGACAGTATTCAAAGGGCTTACAAGAAAGGTATTTACCAGTGAGAATGTTTCTTATCATTTAAGAATGTTTCCATAAGAAGTGGCTACAAAACGATACAGAACAGCAACATGGATCAAAAGAATGCTTTTTCACTCTAATGTCAAAACACATTCCAATGCCTGGAAAGCAAGAGCTTCTCTTAACCCTGGGTCTTCTTTTCTAATTGCTTGTCTCATCGTTGGATGAAGGTTTGTGTCTTGGGGGAAGATCTTTTATTGGTTAACTACTTGGGTAACTGGGTAGCGAGAAATCTTTTTGAGATTCATTCGAGAAGCCACATTTTGGCTTTGGAAGAGGGTATTACATATAAAATGCTTTGCGATATGTCTCTGGAAATATGTGTTTGCTTCAGAGATAGCTGCAGTACATTTCTGGCACTTTATTTCCATACATTTCAACACACCACTTGCTTGGGAGGTCTGGACTAATGAGAAACTTAAAGGTGAGCAGATCATCATAGCACCAAAGAGGCAGGAAGCAACGGAGCATCTTCTTAAAATTGTTACTCAAGGTAAATAGGAAATGGGTTTAGTCTTAAGAACTACGCATTTGTAGCTGTTGCAATCATGCTGTATAAAATATCCAGAGCACTGCCCCCTTTTTCATACTCTAAGTAGTGATATTGTTATGTTAGCCTCCCCTTGAAAAACAAAAGATCTTATAAGGCAAGTAAACAAAAATTCCAGATTATGGAAATTAATTAAAGCACACAATGCTGCCTTTCTCCATGTTCAGACTCAGCTAATTAGGGATTACATTATTCAAGAGCAGCAGATCAATTAGGACTGCTTTCTGTAAAAATCCACAGTGAAATATAGTTACCTGTTGAAAAGTGAAAGAAATCATGCCCAAGTACAATGGATGGATCAATGCACAGTACTGCATGCTGACAAAATAAATTATGAAAACAATAATCATGTTTATCCAATCTCTTTGTGCAAAACTGTTATTTTGATTCCAGTGCCAGCTGTCTGAAACTTTAATTTAAGTGCTTGCTTGAGGCAAGACATTTGGGATACTAGTTTAGAATGTTTTATAGCCTGAGCAATATGTTTTACTAACCTCAAATACTATGATGATGATTTTAATGGTAACTATAATATGTTCGAGGGGGTTCCAGGGTGATCTTTGATTTTACCAGAGTGCTTATTTATGCTTGTAATGAACCCCGATACTTTTTGGCTTCATTAGCTGCCAGCTCCGCAGGAGTGGTGGGAGACTTCTCCACAGGAGGGGAATACTTTATACTTTAAGTATATACTATACCAAGTAACATACTGCAATACTGCACTACCTTTATGCTAGTGGCAGAGATATGCGTGTATAATCCAGGCAAACAGTTTAAAAAATCCCACTTTATATATTTCAGGATGAAATCAAAACCCCTCTTTATATTTCAGAATGATAATATATACTTCATAATTCACTAAGCTGTGAATTTCAGTGGTTGGAGCCTATTTGTACACTTAAGAAGGATATATTACCTTCTGATTTGTGGTCTGAGACTCTTCTCCAAAAATTTGGGGTACTTGCTACTTGCTCCAGAAGGCAGCAGGGTTGATGCGAGTCTGGGGATAAACCTGGCTGAACTTGATGAATAACCAGACTTTAATTCTGCTGGAAGTGGTGGCTGTGAGATGCGAGGTCATTGCTCTTGAAACTGCGGTTCTTACTGCTCCTGTATTGCCTCATGTTTTTTTTCTGCCTCAGTTTCCAACAACAGAATGGGGCTGATGACACTTGGAGGGGACCATAAAAACCCTCTAATCACTGTGCTCGTTGCTGGCACTAAGTGCGCACCAGAGAGAATTGGTGAGAATAAAGGTTTAGAAGGATTATTCTTATAGTCAATGAATTTTCTTAAATCACTGAAGTAGCTTGAAATAGATTCAGTGGTTTTGTCTGCTCGTTTCTAAAATGTAACATGTTGGATTAAAAACAATAATCTTTTAACTAAAGGGATTCCAAAGCAAGGACTATGAAGATTCCTTTAGGCTAAAGGTAGGGTTTTGTTTTTTTTTTACTCTCAGTTTACTTGTTTTGAATGAAATATATCATCCCTTTAAATGTGTTTTTTGGCACTTTAAAACATAGTTTAACCCAGAAATTAATGGTGTATTGAAATAACAACTTTCAAAGGGATTTTTTCAAAGAATGAGAAGGATTTCATTTCCTACATGCTGGCACATTGATTCATTCATGCTCTATCAGGGAAAAATGACTACTTCCACTAATGTATATATTATGTATAACTCCACTACATAATATTTTGGGTTTTTGTTTCCAACAGGTCTTATGATCTTTCTGATTCAAAGGTAAAACTGTTTAATTGAACTAAATCCTTCCAGTCTTTTTCATTTTTATCGTGAAATTAATAGTCCATTTGAAAATGATTCATGTTAAATCCAAAGCAATTCTTGGATAAGTATTCATAAAAGGAAAATTTGGGCCTATATCTCTTGGGTCTAATGCATTAACTGCATGTGCAACCTTATTGAAGCCATTCATTCCTAAACTAATCCTGTGCTCCCCAACCTCCAGCCTCTGGGCCATGTGCAATACTCTAGGATGATTTTTCTGGCCCATGACTTACACTCTTCTGCTTTTCTTGACGGCTCCTCACAGCTTAGTTTGGAGCTATGTGAGTTGGTCAACACAATTAGCAATCAGATCTTTGTTCCTAGCTAGCAGCCTTTTCTCTGTTAAACCTCTGTTTTCAATTTTCTGTCCAAGTTTTTTATTTACCAGTTCCTCTCAATTACTGCCTTTGAAAGCAATTTTGGATTCCAAAGAATATTTGTTTTCCTTGTCTTTTACATACACAAGACTCAGTGGGTTACGTTCTCACTGTATATTCTGTTTACTGGTGGACATCCTCCCAGAAAGAAATTAAAATTCAAACTTTACAATGCAGGTTGTGTGACTGCAACAAAGTAATCCTAGTTTGGAATTAGTTCTTGTAACTTTGGGGTTTTTTTATTGATTTTTTTGCCCTTTCTGAGTATGAACAATGAACTTGAAACATGTTTAGATAGTTGGATGATTTTATTTGGGGAAAGTTGGGAAACTGGTTTATATAATTAATATATATTATTTATATAACTAATAATAATTATAATTTTACTGCTGGTGACAAAAAATATAGAACAGAATAAGAAGTTATTTCATTCAGCTGATTTGTTTTCTCTGATGCAGACTGAATGGTTCTAAGTCATCCTGGACTCCACGGAGTTTGACATCCATCAGTAACTTGGGTTATTTTTATTTGATTAGCACGAATTTCCATTGCTACAAATCCTTTTCCTGCTCAAATTTATGCTAGAGATAATCACCCAGATTTTGTCAGTTTTCACTATTGACAGGCTGAACCAGCTCTGGTATTAGTAAACATTTTATTTTCTTGTGTGTACAGAAAATAAATAGTTTATTCTATTTCCATCTAAGGCTTTCAGATGCAATTTGGTTTTGAATATTTTGTTTAAATGAATTGACATGGCTTTTATAGTGTAAATCTTGATTCATGGTCTGTGTTAAGGAATAAATCTATGAGGTCACCAGAAAATCACTGTACTCTGGATATTTTCCACTTCTGAGGTAAGGATGCTGAATACCAAGCAAAGATAAGGGAGACGTGTTTGCAGAATGTTTTCAATATGCGAAGTGATATGCAACTGGAAGATTATCAGTGATTATCAGAGTGATTTTGATAAGTTGTATCAAATTCCAATACTCAACATCACTCACGGTGCGAGTCCCATGTGCAAACATGCAGTCCTGTGTACAAACACACGACCTTCCTCTCAAAGAGTTGACTACATTCAGGTAGAACAAGGGAATGGGGGACAGCATAGAAAGGCTTTGCTTGAAAAAACCTGACAAATGAAAAAGAGAGCTGTTTGGATGTGATGCACAGGAGCTCAGACCACTGGCTCAGACCAGAAACACATCTACTTCCCAGTGTGCTGTCTCCCAGAGAAGCCAAAGAGAGGAGTGTTAGAAACGTGGCCCATGCAAGGTAATCCTGCCAGAAGCATTTAGCAGTACCAGGGTTCTCTGAGGCTCTGTCTGGACCACCAAGCAAAACAGCAGCAATAGACTTGCTTTCTACAACATAGTCCAAGCCTTCTCGTAAGCTCTTTCAAACTCTTGGTCTCCACAAGCTCTCTTCTGAATGAGTTATACAGTTAAATTAGTCATTTGTGAGGAAAAAAACCCAAAATACCTCAACTGCAAATCAGCTGCCTGGGAGAAGGGCTTTCCACCATTGTTAATCACTCCATTCTCTCAAGCAGGATCTTGCTGCTTCTTTTTCAAACTCTTTGAAATTTACCGTCATGTTGTTGAACCACATAAATTTCAGAGATTATGCTTTGAGAAGGAATTTCCAAATAGAATGAATCCATCAGCTTGATTCTAATCCTCACTGGAGACAAGGAAATTCATTTCGTTGTCTATATTCCAGTTTGGACAGATTCCTTGTAATGGTTGGTTTGTTTTAAGTGCATGTCTAAAGTAAAAAGTGTAAAGTCAAAAAGTAAAATTTATCCCTTTATATAGAAAAAAAGAAACAGTGAAGTCCCATCATAATGGATATCAGGTAAAGTATGGAAAATGAACAGATATGGTCTAAACTCAATATTGCAAGTCTATGGCATTAATTGGGTAGTCGTATTTGTCCTTAAACTGATGACTCTCATTGGAACCAGCAAAAGCAGCAAACCCCCCTGGAACACTGTTTTTCACTTCATATGTGAACCTCTTGGTAAACACAAAAGAAGTCTAATTTTAGAAGACACCTCTTATTGAAATTTGATTCAATACATATTAAATCTATGGGAGTCTATGACACAGCAGGAACTAATTGAGATTCTGCAATATGCAAGAAAAGAAATCCTATTGCATTTTTATCTAGTTTTCAGTATGTGCTGAAGAGGACTTTGAAGACTGAGTGCTGGTTGAGAAAGCCTTGCAGCACAGACATTATTAATAATGCTGAAATCCGCATACGGTATTTCCTATTGCATCTCAATTACTGGATTTAATTAGCATCCAGTAGCAAGGAAAAGAACAGAAGTAACATGTAAAATAAAGGTGCAGGTGTATCAGGAAATCCACAAGGTCCCATTGTGATATGAGATACAAGACCATCCATGAGCACTGCAGTATTAAATCCTTCAGTATGGTAGTTTCCTCATCAGCCAATAGGGTTCCTTCTGTTCATCCAACTCCTACGGATTCAATAACTTTGCATTTTAAGTTTGTTTCATTTAACAATGAAAATAGATGAGTGGATTGTTGCAAAAAACAGGTACCTAAATATGCATTTTATTCTTTTGCCTATACATTTCTGCTGAAAAAACATAATAGATCATAAAGAACATTGCTTAACTAAAACCAGCACATCTTAAAGACACCCTGTGAGTGCAATTAGAAACATTTCCCATCATACAGCAAAGATAATGTTTCCTAAATGCTCTTAATTTCATACATCTGTTATGCTCTGTCATGATTTTTTTTCCTCCTCCCAAGACAATTTTTGAAGGTTTCTGCCAATGTAACTGAATTTAAAGCTTTTAATGTCAGCTCAATGGGTCATGCCACTTTCGCCACATTTGTATTAGGCATAGACAAGGCAGAAATATGATGAACACTTTTCATCAGAAGCCTATATTCATGACAAATTGGCATTGCATTTTTTTCCATGACCATGTTTTGTTTTTGACCATTGTTATTTTTTGTCTCTTTAATGTATATACAGATATGTACGTGTGAATGTACACATATATGCGGAACAATTTTATGTGTCATTCTTTTTTCTTAGGCCACAAGTCATTTGTATTGCTTTTGAAACTGCAAAGTGTCCTCATTCACTTGTTTTCAAAATACATCTGGAACTATTTTTGGACTGATTACTGAACAATAACTATACATTAATTTTTGACATTGTCTTGAAACTATGTTCAAAGGATTTGACTTGAGACTACTATTAATTTTTAAAAGCTCTTCTGGTTTCTGGACAATCCCGAAGTCCAAGTGCAAATAAATAGAGTGCAGTTATTGGTCAGAAAACTGTGTTATCCTGGATATCACTACATTTTGTCCTGTTTCTAATACAGCGTTACTGTGGAATTTGAGCCCATTCATTGTGTCTTAGCTGCTGCATCCATGAAGTTGCACTTTGTCTGATTACCAGGAAAACACCCAAAATGGGATTTTTATTGTTGTGCAGGAAGAGTGGAAGGATACAGGGGGCATGCATACATGAGGAAAAAATTATATTATTATTTGTAAATACAAGTATTTATTACCATCACTTTGTTTTCAGTTTTCTGAAATTGTGTGACACTCAAAATTTTACTTGAAATGCAGATTACCTGTCTTGTGGGGTGTCATATTTAAGAGACACCACAAGCTCATAGACCAGCTTCTGACTATACACAAACTTGAAAAGTCCTAGGGTATTCCATGCCTGGGGAGAAAAAGTTTGGTATGAAGAGCTTCAGGTTCAGGAAGGTTCAGGATTCCCTTCCTCAAAGTGGCTACTGGGACATACTACCTCAGCTTTGCTCAAGTGTTGCATTCCAAAGAGCTTCCCAAACGTGACCCGAGACTATGTATGTCTTCCATTAGACCGGTTTTGCTAGAGATAGGACCAATCATGTCCTTGTGAATGTAAGCTCATCTTCAAGAGCAGGTTCACAGACCTCTCAGCAGCCACCTATCAAGCTTTTAGTTGGGTTTTTATTTTCATTGATGCTCAAAATGGGTTTGCAGTTGCCATGTTTCTGCAGTAACAAGGTACTGTACCAATGGAGGACAGAGTTAATGGAGGGACTGATTTATGGAGCCACAGTCTGCCCCTCAACATCAGCATTTATCCCCACTTGGGTTGTGGAGTCCTTTTTTCCTCAATGGCAGTTTGAAAAGTTGCAGAAATATTTTGTTTATGCATTTTCAATAGAGACAAAATATTTTGACATCATAGAAACCAAACTGCCTGGTTTGGCCTCACTGAAACGTCCATGACTGCTTCATTTTGTGATAATAAAATCCTGCACTGCAGTTTTCCCTGGCGGTTAATTACCTCCTGGGATTAGTAAGCGGGAAGCATGAGGCTCCACTTGTCCCAAAGAACTAAGCAAAATGGCAGAAGTACATCTCCCGCAGTGTCTGTGAGTTGTGTGATGTCCATAATGTGACATGGCTCAGTGGGAAGTCTGTACCACATTTGTACTCTTGGTTGATTCAAATGGCTAAATGTTCTGAGGGTGCCAAGCCTGATTGCAATGAGACACATAGACATTTATGTTCAAAAACCTCCTTTGCCCTCCCCTGATCAGCGCATCCTCCCACCAACACATGCTACGATTTTATCAAGATAAGAAAGTGATTTTCCAGAAGGGAATTCAAACACTGGTTTTGCTATAAATTGCTTCACTGTCACCCTTCCTGGTACGAGGAGGCTGAAACACATCAAGATCTGCTAGCAAAATAAACACAGAAACGGTGAATCTGTTTTCCCAAGGGAATTAGTGGCCAGGGAAATAAAATCAAGGGGAGGTTTTGCATTCTCGAACAGTGGGAAAAAAGTGTCGGAAACAGTTAACACCATTACCAGAGCCTGGCCTCACAGCCCGGGGAGACGGTTCTTTGCCTCATGACTGCACACCAGCTCTAACACTGCTACAATTGATCAGGAAAGCAGATTTAAAATATCAGTCTAAGGCTTTTCTAATTATCTTAAAATAATCGTTTAACCGCTTGAAATGAATACAGCCACAAAGCAAACCTTCCCGACTGTTCACCGCACACTAACAGACACAGACTAATGACCCTAGAGAGCAAGCCAGCTCTTCTGATGCAGCATCAGCTGCTCTCAAAGACTAAAGTGACGTGTCCTCTGCTCTCCACGTGCTCCGCGGACCGGGAATGAAGCCACATCACTGCTAACACAATCCCGAAAATGACACCTGTTCGGCTCAGACACCACAGAGGGACTTTCAGAGTCAGTCCCTCGCAGCTATGCAATCAAAGATCAGTTTTCAATGAAATATTACTTACTTGAATCGATGTTGTCTTGATTCTTCGTGAAGGGTGCAGCAGGCATAAAATGTGATATTGATTTCTGAGATGTAGCCTGGTCCTTTCTTCATGGCCATTTCAAAAAATGCAAAGTATTTCTTTTCTTTCACACCACAGATCACGTCACCTTTACAAACTGGATGCCAAGGCCCTTTTATGTTGCCTCATATTTATGTCTTGTCCTTTTTTTCTCGTCCTCCTCTCTTCATCTCTCAGTTTTTCTTTCTCCTCCTTGAGTTTTTATTGCCTCTTCGGCTCTCCTCTTAGCTCCTGTTCTAATTTCTGCCTTTTCCCCTGCTCTCCTGAGTGCTTTTCGATTCTGATCTAATTTCTCATGTCTTCTCCCAGTGCTGCTCTCTCTCCTTTCTATCTTTCTGACCCTCACCTGTTCTCCTTTCTGCATCTCTGACTCTAACTCTGCTGTTCCCCTTACGAGTCACTGGCTTTGGATTTTCCTCCTTGTCCTTCCCCACATTGCTCTTGGGCTGTTTTTAGCAGTCATTTCAATAAAGTTTTCCCTGCTGTATGCACAAATACAATGTCCCAGCCTCTCATAATACATCTTTTTTTTCTAGGTTGCCTCCCATTTCCACGATTAGCGTGCATTTCTTTTTAATGAAAGAATAGAAACAACCAGGAGCAAGGATTTCTAAATCTGTAATCTGTTGCTGCCAGCCTCCCCTGGTAGACAAGGGTTACTTTTTTTTCCCTGAAGCCAATGTGAATTTAAGTCTATCCCATTGGTTTGGTTTAATTAATTTAGGAACTAGAGAGGGGTCCAGATCAGGAATCATAAAGCTGAAACCGTCTCTCAGCAGTCTAGGGCATGCAATAGGGAAGAATTAATATCTTTTCCAGTTATATTTTGGAGCAGTAGTTTTATATAGGAAAATAACAATTTCCTGAATATACCACTGGCCAGGGTTGCCGAAATGGATATTTTAGTTGTGAGAAGAGCCAGGGAGGCTCGAGCAACAGTTAAGACGGGCTGTGTCTGAAACAGCCTCTAACGCCAGCACTTCCCTGATGCTCTGCGTGGTCTCAGAGGAAGGCACATTATATCTTGAATAACCAAACGGTGTTACTAAGCAGCTCGTCTGTTCTGCCAAGATTTGCAAACAATTCTTGCTTAGTTTGTGAGAGCTGAAAAGACCGTTGCGCATAATGACATGCCTACAAATGCTCTGGCTGATGTGTTGACTGTCATCCCACACCCTTTGAGCTGATCATATATATGGGAACAATTTGGTACCATAATTGGATGAACCCAAAGCTTAGACTTCGGTCTACACTGCAAATACTTGTGGTTGCAAGCCTGAAATTCTCTTTCATTTACTTTGTGTTTTATTTACTTATAACATACTCTGAAAATACTTACCAATAAACTTGCTCATTAAGGTCAACATAAAAAAAGACATATGCTCCACCAACATTTTTTTTTTCAGTTTAGAAAATAAGCAAACAAAAAAAGATCAACATCTTATATACTATTTTAAAAATATTTATATACATTTATTACATACAGGTCCCCTAAAAATAATATTAAACATGGATGCAATGAATATTGTTTAAGTTCAATGCTCCTATTTATTTCCCTTTGCATGACACCAGGTCCAGCATGGTCCAAGGAGTTCTGACATCTCCATTTCATTTTTTGAGTCATTCTTGGTTATGACAGCAGAAAGTAGTATTTTCTGCCAGTTTACAGAAAAAACCACACCATTACCTTTGTATTGCTCAGGTGTGGTAGTGAAGATCGTGGATCCAAGTCAATTAAAAGTGCCATCTAGGGCCCAATTACTTTCACCTTGGCTTTGACCCAGGAACATGTCCTTCTTCTGAACAGGAAATAAAATTTTGGAAACAAATAAGAGAAGGATGGCAAATGACTGTAGCCTGTGATAATCTCCATTTCATGCAAGTTCCATGGAAATCAGTAGAGCAGCTCCTAATCCCAGTAGCAGAACTTCAAATCTCACATAGTTCTTCTGAAGTTACCTGGGTTTAGAGCAATGTGGCCTAACGATTCAGTTTATTTTTTGTTTTACTAAGTCACAGCAGTATTTAGCCCAAATTAGTACATCCTGCAAGATGAAATGTAAAACCACTGCACGACACAAACCCAGCTCTCTTTCAAAGCTACATTTGGAAGAATTTTGAACACTTAAAAGCTACAAAATAGTCAGCTTTTGAATTAAATATGCCTCAGTACTAACACCAATTTCATAGGAATGCAACAGTCTTTACCACAGATCCTGTGCTAAGGCTTTCTCTCTGTTATTCCATGATGTGCGTGTCCAGTACATAATTTCTCATGATAGGCTAGGTAACAATTCACCCAGCCCTATGTCACTAAACTGGAAGTTGTCTTCAGGAAGGTCTTGCTGAAAGCAATGTCACTTTTCAAAGAGTCTTCATTGGAAAATATTTTATTTCACTATAAATGCCTCGGAGGAGGAATTTAAATTCAGTAGAATCTAATATAACATGTCATTTTATATTCCAGCATTCCACCAGGCAGAGGTAACATAGTTCAGCAAAAGCACGTGTTCCTTCCAACATGCTGCCTAGCCAAAATGGTGTGTACTTTTTATGTATTTTCTCTTCGGTTTTGTCTTGAAAATATTTTTTTTTTTCATTTATAAGCTTTATTTTTTCATAAAACTAATTTTTTTTTTCTTGGCAAATAGAAGGCTGAATGAAATTTGCTGTGAGTGTATTCCTGAGTCAGAATCAATTGAATGGCTCAGGAAAATCGTTTTTTGGAGCTTTTGCTGTTGGTGTTAATTGGTGGGATTAGTCATTAATATCAGCCTGATAATAATGTGTATCTTAGACACCTGGAATTATTTATACACCTTGGTAGGTTACCTGAGATATCCTCATAAGTACCTGTAGACACCTTAAATTTAAGATAACATTGAAAATGAGTCCAGGTCTCTGATACAGGCATACTTGACTCAGGTGATTCCTACGTGTTTAGTCAAAATAAATCCCTGGGTCTGTACAAACTCAGACTATGAGAAGTCTGGAGATAGGCCATACATAAATACTTTATAGAGTGTTGTGTACACTAATTAATAAATACAATTTTCTAAGAGCTTTCTGAACCTTGAATAAATATTACCTAAACAAACGTATGCAAATTATTAATAGAAAGTGTAATCTCCCTCTCTATCTATTGTTCTTATTTGGCCCAAACTACTTTGATAGAAGAATAAAACAGGTTAGCTTTGCCAAATGGGAAAATAAAATGTTCCAAAGCACAAAAGCAGTAATTTTAAGGCCAAAGCCCCACACAAACGAAAGAATAGCAGATCTTGTATTGCCCAAACCTTGTTGTTTAACTTATAATGGCAAAATATGTGCCTCCCACTAACAGTTAGATATTCTTGTGTGACTGTAGTGTTGTTTTATGTATGTGAACCAACCCTGCAATATAAGGTGACAAACGAAAAAGATGGAAAAATATATAAAATGGAAAAAAAAAAAGAAAGAAAGCAAGAAAGAAAAAGGGTCTACTTGCCACCTCAGGCTTTAAAACTCTTCTTACACACTTCAGCACGAAGTCTATTAAAGCGGAATATAGTGGAAATACAATATACAGCAATGAATGTCTCCAAACCAGCAATTTAGCGCTAAAGCTGAGGGCAGTTCTTATGCACCGACTTTTAATACCGAGACGATTTGTGGTCTCACAAAGTTCCTGCCTTGGGCAAGAATTGTGCTGTGCTCTAATAGGTCTAGTTTGTTGACTGTCAGAATAATGGAGAAATTGGTAGCAGAGGGCCTGAGCGCTGTAAACAGCTGAGATAATTAGAAGGTCTGTCAGGAGGAGAATAAGGCTAAAGTAGTTTACGTTCTGTCACAGGGCGGAAAGTGTTCATTCAGAAGGCTGCTGGATAATGCGGGATATGTTGCCTTACATCCTAGCAAGCTTGTTTGGAGGCAAGGAAAGAGTGCTTCTCCTCAACTCACCTTCCTCTACTGTAGCCTTCCCCACCGCAGGCCTGCAAGAATTTGTATTTCTTATTAATAAAATAATACATCTTGCAAGCAAAATGCTGACTTGCTTTTTTTTTTTTTTTTTTAAGCCAAGCTGCTGTCTTAATAGGAAGCTCAGAGCCAGGCAGAGCAGTCAGGGGGGCTGAGGAAGCTGTGAGGGCTGAAGGAAGACATTCATGCAGGCACTAGAAGTATCCTCTTCCTTCCCCCCCTCAAAAAGAAGATGAACGTGTGGATATGTCACCACCTTAACAGAGGATGCTCCCGTATCGATGAAGCAGTGCTCCATAAGTTGTTAACATGAGAAGTCTGTGCTTTAGCCAAGAAACTAGACAGTAGCAAGTCTAGCAATCTAGAAATTGCTGTGACTAAGTCATTTCTAGGCAACGACATGCCTAGGGACTAAACAAGCCAAAGTTTTCAAGGCTGGTTTGTGTTTCTGGTTCTTAATTATGGGTCTGACTCTTGGAAAAAGGAAGGCTAGCTGTCTTCTGCATACAAAGTCTTCTCAGAGTCTAGAAAATGGGTAGCCAAAAAGGTAATCACTTGAAATCACAGATATTTCAACAAATACAGAATTAGTGCGTGTTCAGGAATCAGTAAGGTATGAAGTTATGCTAAGGTTAAGATATGTTAATGCTTAATAACAAGCAAATATTAATAAGTTTTGAGTTATAGAGAAACAGGGTGGGAGAGGTGGAACAGGCGTGTGGCCAAGAGACCTTTGTCCTTCTGCCAGCTCTGCCATTAACGAGAGTCACACATTAACTTTGCTCCCACGCGAGGCTCCCTACCTTGTCACAGTGGCTTGGGGACCTCTAGATGCCAGATGATTCTCAAGTTGTTGTTTATGGATGCTGCCATTGCTTCCATCTCATAGGGTCAGACTGTGGAAGACGGATTTTCACACGCTGTTTTTATTCAATGTGGTTCTCTCTGAGGATTACCCACATTTTCCTGGATCCATGGAAAAGAGAGAGGCCAGACACTCAGGCTAGGACTGGATATTTTTAAAACTTGGATAGTCAAAAGCCACCTCAGCAAGGAATATAAGGGACCTAATTCCACTCAAATATTTCAATGACATCATTCAGACAGCAATATTGGGTCCTTTATCTCCTGCACCATCTGCATCTCTCCTACCCCGCTGCATTTCAGTTTACGTGGCAGATCAGTCCTCGACATCCCTTTCTGTCCCCGCTTCCCTCAGTCCTTCTGATCACCTGAACGGCTGTTGCTTTAATAATTTGGTTGTCTTTTTGACAGGACTGGGAGTCTTTTTTTTTTTCTTTTTTTTAAGCTCCTGCAGCACTGTACAACAGCAGGCAGCAGACAGTGCCTGATTGCACTGGGACTGAAGAGCAAACTCCAGCTCACTGTGGATGGCGGTGTGCCAGACAGCTCAGCCTGCAGAGAGCGAAACCTTTCAAAAGGCTGAGCATTTAACAGGAAGACTGTCAACATCCCTCCCAACAGTTCGTGGGGGGATGGCCACAGAAACAGGGAACGTGTTTGAAAGTCGAGGTGTACGGGGACAAGCAGTGTAAAAGGGCTAATTATCTTCCTATTCCCTTCACACACCTATTAAAGACCACCAAAAATAGCATCTACTTAAGGATAGGGAATTTTTTTCCTCCCCTGCCTGTTAAGTTAAATGGACATCTCACCTGTCATTTGGTGGAAGTGGAATCACTCATGGAAGATGGGGTTGGCCAGAAGCCACCTCCTGACAGCGAGAGGCAGGTCTGAACAACAAAGTTTGGATCAAGATCTGAACTTCTCTCACATCCAAATATGCTTGAATCCAGGACGTTGGCTGACACCCATCTCCGCTACATCTATTCTGTGATTATGTGTGAATGGCCCTATTGCTTCCCACTACACTCGATCTAATAACTTCCATTTGGGCATCATTCTGCAAGAAAATCTGCTGTCATGATGGCCAACGTGTGATGCTCTGCTGGATGAAGATTCGCTCCTAACCCTTACAAGACATCAGTTTTCACCTGGAAACATACAAGTTGAGCTTTACTGATGACAACTTCCATATTTACAGTTCTCATTATTAAGTCAACTTTAACTCCAGGTTTAAATGGAGGATCCTTTGCCAAACTGGTATGAAAATACTTGTCAGCCTGCGAGCATGTGCAGTGGGCCTGATCCTGACTCTTCCTTCCTTCACATCTGTTTTATGCCTGTGCAATCCCATTGACTTCAGTGGAATTGTTTCTGATCAGAATTTGATGAATACCATATTTTCCTATGTATCACCCACGGATTATCTATAAAAACTGTGATTCGTCAGCAGTGTGGTTTAGACGCATATGTAAGTAATGCGAGGGGAAGTTTGCTCTGGGGCCCCCTCTTTCCCAGTAGCCCCATCGCCTCTAATTCCTCTCCCACTTGCTTCCTTTACTCCCAAGTCCCCCATGCTTCAGATTCCTCCCTACTTTGGGTTCTGCCCTGCCCTCTTCACCTCTGATTCTGGGTGGTTTGTGAAAATACATCCCCATATGGTTTCTCAAGTGCCAGTGTTTTTTAAGGAATACCCAGTGCATAGAAAAACCCATGCAAACCAATTTTAGTTTTCTTTTCTGCTCTTTAAAAAGTAGAAAGAAAATAAATTTGTTGGGTCAGCCTGAAGGGAAATTTCAGGTTTCTGATTGAAATTAAATCAGGGAGGGAAAAAAAAAAGAAAAAGAAGAAGAAAAAATAGAAGTCTTACATGAAATATTTCATTTAGCTGAGAGGTATTATTTTTTAAAACTTTTAAAATGTAATTAAGTTTGTCTAATTTTGTTCTAAAAATGTCCTTCTGAAATAAAAAAGGAAATTATTTGTTTCAAGAACATTGAGCCAAAACATTCTGACTTTTTCTTTCCATGCCTCCCAATAAGTTATTCAGAGAGTTTAACACGTATTCCGTTAATAGGTTTCTCAGGAAAAAACAAACAAACAAAAAAACCTTTAAAGTCTACTTTTGATTAACATGAGGAAAGAGGTGAATCAGAGCCTGTGTATTTGAGGAATCATTTACTTACCCCTAAGGTAGGAAAAATGAACAGAGGTGAAGGCCAATAAAATCCGTAATAATTTTTGGCACTTAAGCTCTTTTTTGGAAGCCACATACACAGCTGTGATGAACTACAGATAATGTCATGTATCTAACCCAAAGTCATACAGCAAATCACTGGCAGAACCAGGAGCACAAGCATATTACTTTTGATTCCTTGTAATGTGTAGTAACTGCTTGAAAGTGGTTGTTTTATATAAATATGTGCATACAGTCTATAGCCAAAAAAAGTGTAATTTTCCCTTTGCATTGTGATCTTTCCAACTTTTTTTTAAAATGAAGACTGCATGTAGCAATCATGGTCAGATGTCCTCTGTTGCACTTCCACCAAAAATGTGGTCTCATTACTTAAGAAAAGTATCCAATAACTTTTGACCTCACATACATTTTAGCTACTGTCAGAAGGAAAATGCAATAAATAGTGCTCTGCAAAGAAAACAAAATGATTATCCTCCAACCTAATAAGCAATTACAAAGGGCAAATTACTTGTACCTGCTGCAATTTTTTGCCATTAGGTAATTAACATCAGAAGTATTAATGATCATTTTAACAAATTACCGTATAATTATAATGTGTTTCTTCATTTAGTCATACATAGTGTACAAATTCTTCTAAGATTTGTCTATTAATTGAACATACATTATTTATTGGCTTAGCCAAGTAACAACCCACAGTGGTAACTAAACCTATTAAACAAAGGCCATACTGATTGTAACTTGCTGTCAATCTATGGTCACCAGAGCAATTCTTAGTGGATGCAAGTGTCACTGGCCAAACTCAAATTAAAGATCAAATGAAAAACTGTAATAGGTCACAATATTCACTGGGATCACAGACCTAGAAATGTCACATCTCTGACTTGTGTTAACTTCATCTGGAATGAAAGCTAAGAGTGGAACAAATGCACTCATGAGTTTACAGGGCCAGCACATGCTGGTGGCAATGCCGCTTCTTAGATTAATTAATTTCATAACATTTCCATAATACAGTTTTACTTAGTGTACTTTTCATAATCTAATTTTAGTTGAATTGCTTTGCACAATCTGCTCAAAATGTGTTTACGATTCAGAATTGTTAGAGTCCCCTTTTCATTTTGTGCTTAGCTGCCTTTGTAAAATCTGCCTAAATTGGTGAAATAAATTAGGGGAATGCTGCCAACATCATTTTTTGTACTAGTCTAACATTCAAACCAATTCACTTGGGCCAAGGTTGCAGCACTTACCATGAATCCTCTCCTAGAGGTACACGGACAGAAGAGTGGCTGGAACATCAGGAATATAGTGATTTTTTTTTTTTTTTTCTGTGGGAAGAGGATTTGGGATGAGGAGGGGCTGGAAAGCTGATTCCAAATTACCCAGTTCCAATTTGGGAACCGCTATGGCCCATGTGACCTAAGCATCTTGTCAAGACAGCTTGAATTTGAAATTGTGAATATGCATGTGGAAGAGCTACAGACCCAAAACGATTCACACAATGATATGGCACATCCATCCAAATAGACTGAAATTCACCCTTGGGCAAAAGGCTGGGAGAAAGCTCTCAAAACTTGGCTCGTGTGAGATACAAGTCCTGTAGCTTAACTCCAACCCCCTTGGATAGTATCAGATGTACGTACGTACAACATACACATTTAAAAAAATTCATGATGCCCTTCTGACAATTCATGAAGAGGGAAATGATTTGGAATAAATTATTCATTACAGAGCTATTCAGCTTTGGCAACAAATCTGCAGGTTAAGGGCAAAGGGGAGCTATTCTAGCTTCGATGGTGTGTTACAGCCATTTTCGAATCTGAATGCTTTAGCTTTGTGACCAGTTGACAATATCCTGCCATTTTCTTCATTCTTGTGACTTTTGTGGGCTCCTGTAGGATTCTTCCTCTTGAGAACCCCTGTTCTACACAGGACTCAGCATCCAGAGGGATGAATCAAGTTTATTGCTCTATAAAAAAAATATTGTGTTTCCTTTCCTAGGAAAGACTGTAGTTGTAGCTCAGGTTTCCTCACACCTTGATAATCCCTCATATGAACACAGTTTTCTGCCCAAGGTCCATCATACCTGCAGTGCTGTTTTTCCAGATGCAGGTAAGAGCAGAGATAAATGAGAATCCAATGGCTTTTCAACAACACCTCCGAATAATAACTTTTTCAAAAAATCCAGAAGTGGCTATCTTGCTGGTCGGGTAAAAGTCTTAACTCCCTCACAGGCTTACATTTAATGATGTTGCATGAATCTGAGGGATGGAGCTCAAGGCTGAATACATCAGGATGAAGAGTGAGGAGAGAAATCCTTGTCCCACTAAGATCTGCAGATCAACTTATGCCTTCCAGGCAGGGTAGGGCTTTAATCCAGGTATCGCTGGCCATTCATTTTCATGGACACTGAACTTTTCTTTTTTTAATTAAAAAGAATGATTTTTTTTTTCTCTGCTACTGCCATTTTCAGCTGCCTGAACAGCTATGATGGCACCTTACGAAGGTGCCATTACATTGGTGATATTAGTATTAATCACACGTTGCTTGATACTGTAATTGAATAGTTTTTACGCAGATGATATTAACTGATAAAATATGGCATCCTCATGAGAAAACATTACCTTGAAATATTAGTGTTATAATATGTTAATTTCTATGGAGGATAGGAGTACAGATATATGAGGAGATGTAAATTTCCGAGCACTTCTACTGACAATTTCCATGTCAACATAATTCTTAGGAATTCATACTCACTATTTTGTGATGACTTATATGATGATGTATAACAACTTAAGGGGTTTTTAAAATGCAGTATTTTGACTAATGCAGTTTGGTAAATAGCAGATAGGACTGTTGCTTCCTTTCAATTCTGGGAAGGCTGACGCAAGCCCTTGGTATCACCAGGAAGTCACCAACTTGAGTGTTGAATGCTGAAGTGGGTGCTCAGATAGCTCTGTGTTCATTGCAGCTACACGTTAGCAGGGAGAGAAAAGGTTCTGGTGGGAGGCTATAAAATCCCCACCTAAGTATTACAAATTGAGGCTGATGCAGTTTAAAAAAAGGAGGAAAAAAAGGTGGTTAAAAGGAAGGAAGTTCTGCACGTCTTGCAAAGCTGTTGGAAATTGAATTTCAGTTTGAAATTCATGACTGGTAAAACATAGTCCAGACAGTTTATCCCATCTGTAGATTCTTAATTCTGATCTACCTTGCGTTTCCCTTATGCTATGGGGCAGGGGATCCCCAAGAATAGTCGGGTCTGATTGTGTGCTTATTAGGACATACTGAAATGGACTGCGTCAGGGCCCACTCTCACCCTTTAACTCCAGGACAGAAAACACAAGGTCTTACTGCTACTGCATAGTTCACAACACAACTCCACCAGCCTTGCTAGCTTCTGACTTCACACTAATGCTTCACTGTGGCTTACCTTGAGAAACAGCCTGGAATAACAAGATGAAACTCAACCTGGGAATACAGAGAGACACCCCAAAGACAGGAGAGATGACAGCAATCTTAGATCCAGAAACAAGCAGCTAACCTGGCCTTCTCTCTCTCTTGGGCTAATCTGAATTAATTGGTGCTATTTGTGCCTTTGATACTCAAATGCAGAGCCCGGGGGTGGGAGTTCTCATGAAACAAGTGGCCACTTGGGAGAGCCGTCCCAGGTCCAATCATGTCATGGGCTCATTTGTCTCCCACAGTAATTCACTACTCACTTCAGTCACTTTAAATGTAAAACAGCTGCTGCTGCTTAGCCCTCTTTTAAGGTATCTAACCAGCAGCTTTAAACCAATTCTGAATGGGTCCCATCCCATAATAGTCTCCCACACAGTGGTCATTTGGAAACAATTAACCCTTGATTCAAGATCTTCTTAAAGAATCCCATTCTGGGTCCTCCTCTCCCCCACTGCAGTCTGTTGCATCTCTGTCTTGCCCCTTGGATGAGAACAACTTTATCCTTTAGGATTGCTGTGACTTGGGTCAGCCGTGATCACCTCTACAGTGTTTGGGCAGAATGGCAGAGGACTACCAGAGGTATTGTATGGATTTCGCTCCCTTCCCCTTGTGCCCCACCCCATCTGTTTACACCAAAAAAATATCAGAGCTACAAAATTTAAAAAAAAAAAAATAAAATTATTTCTTCTCTTCCCATCTCCCCTCTGCAGTATGTGGGGGTCTTGTTCACTTCACACATGTTTGGCCTCGCTGCTACCCCTCGCCTCGCTTGGTCTCGAGTGATATGATGAACTGGAGATTAATCTGTTTTAAAGGGAAGCATCTGGCTTTGCGCTAATAAAATATCATTTTGTAACAGGGAGGAAAAGGCTCAGGGAGAGGTCTGCATGCTCAGGGCTTTGAGACCCAATTTAACTTGTGCCACTTGTGAATTTTAGCCTGCGCTTGGAGCGCTTCAAAACCTTTCTCCACGTGGCAGTCTCAACTTTTTCCAGAAGCCCTGTGTTTTGGGACTGATGGCCTTTACCGTTGTCAGGGGTATCTCCCAGCTCCNACCCTTGATCCAGGCAGACAGACACTCAATAGCCAACTTCTGGAAAACCTCCCCCCACACTGGCCGGCTCTGACACAAACCAGCTGAAGACATTGCAATGCCAGAAAGTGTTACAGCTGGACTGCCTGACAGATTGGCAGCACACACGCTGATTTGGGGACCGTATTCGGGGGCCTGCAAAGTACTCACTGTCCAGGCACTGAGCCACTAATCACAGTTTACATTAGGCAATCAGATACTTTCCCACTACTGAATGATCTGCTCTTTTTCCCCCCCCCCTTCCCTGTCTTTTTTTCACCTTACGGGACCCTGTGTGTATTTATCCAGTACCTCTGTGCTTCACATCTGCACTGTGTTTTAAGCTGTATCTAACGAAGGGCGACAAACCTCAGCTCTGGCAGTGACAAGGAGCCCAAATCGCTGCTGCTCTGATTCCTCCTCCCCACTGCCCCAGCCTGGCTTTTGCCTGTTTCCATGCTGAACTCCTCGATTAACTTAACCTGGGGCTGATCTGGTTCTAGAAAAGTCTTAGAAGATTTGATACAAAAAGAAAGGCTTTATGTCACTCTATAAGAGACTGTCAGCCTGGCGAACTCGAGGAGTGGTTTTAAATATGGCTCCAGAGATCAGATCTTCAGTGAAAACAATAGATTTTTAGAGTAATTTCTCTGGCATGCTGCTGGCTTAATCACTTTTACATAGAAGTGTTTCATTAGAAATGAATCTATGTCAGCCCCATATGCCAAGTCTGATTTCTGCATTGGCCCAGCCACGATGCTGTAGATATATGTTCGCCTAAGATAAGTGTGCCATGGCTGGATGTCTAATGAATATGGCCTCATTTACAATAAGAAGGACTTAGGCCTGGCTATGACCCAGAGTTTCTATTCCAAGGAAATGCTGACATTTTGGAAAACCTGGGTCTCTGTCAGAATGAATAGCTGAAATTTTTGTATTTTCCAAGCCAAAAAAGGTGCTCTGAAAAATTTGTACTCTATTAAAACATTAAATAACAGTTAGGTGCCAATTTAAGAAAAATATATAAACACAGAACACATGAAAATTCATATTTTAATATAAACATTGAACTGAAATTAACAGATATGTTTTGATGTTGGTGAAATGAGATATCATAACTTCTTCTCACCAATGTTTTTTGCCACAGCTGATCTATTGCTGAGAAAATGTTTTGATTTAAGTGAAACTTTATGGTTTCCACTGACAAATTATTTTGTAAAAAAACAGAAAACAAATTGCGCCAGATTGGTCCCCCTGGAGAGGGAGTTATCACAGTTGATCTAAATGAATCCCCAACCTGCCTATGTCTGCTTGTGGAGAGTCAGTTCCTGAGGCTGAAGCAGAGCAGGATGGAAGCTTTAATGTTTTAGCAAATGTTAAACTGTACTTAGGGTTAACATTGCCCTCCTTGTTTTTCCTCTCCAGTCATTGCAACCAAATATCACTTTTATATTACGTAAATATCACTCGCTCATAATGGAGCCAATTATGGCGCAATTTCCATACCGAAAAAGGAGGAATACTCACCTTTCTTAACGTCTCCGCTTGGGTAAAGCACTTGTAAGCACCAATTAACCTTATTACCCAATTCCTGTGTGTAAACACATTGCTGGTGTGAAAAAATGAGCACCCATTCTGTTGTGCAGATAAAAAAAAAAAAAAAAAAAAAAAGGGGGGGGGGCTTATTTTGGTACCCAGATTGTAGTTTCACAGTTCCTGGGTTAGAGCTGAAGCTTTCAAGACTATTTATTTCTTTCCCTGGTGAATCTGGGGTGTGACAAGTGAAAACCAACCGTGATGACAAAAATGTGAGCTTCGTGAGAGGAAAAGGACATCGATTAGGTAAATATGGTGTAGAACTCTGGCCAGGCAGTGCGTGCACGCACACACGCTTAGAGTCTGATTGAGAATGGAGTGGACTTGAGAAATGTATTACGCATTCAGGCAACTTCAATGTGCCACTAATAAAATTAAGTGTTGGAACATAAATGTTTTAATTTTAGCGCGAATGCTCCAAGCAATACCCCCTCCTGCACCCTTCTTTTCCACCCCCAGCCTAGTCTAATCCATTTAGAGACAAATTTACATTTTATTTCTCCAAACCCTATTAGCATTAATATAAAGGTCAGCACTGAAAAGGCAGCTTCAGAAGCTAATGTGCCAGTGTGCTGTGCTCTGTGACCAGATGAGGGCACGTGGGGCTCTCACCCACCGAGTCTGACAAGAATTTATAATTTAAGAGGGCAGTCCTCCTCTCCAAACATCCCCATAGCTCATGGAGCTGATCAGGCCACCCTCTGGAAGCCAAATGAGACTTCTTTTCTTGGTATCAGAATGAGGAGAGGGGAAGAAATTGTGTTGTGAAAAGCCCTCGATGCCATGGAAAAGCTATTGACAGTATTTTAGTTTTTTTGGGGAAAAAACCTCTGTTCTGTTTGGAAGCAGTTTGGTTCCAACAGTGACGTGCCTCAGGTGTCCTTTCTTGTAGATTTTATTAACAGGTTGGGTGAGGTGCAAACCAGAGCGGTGCTGGCTGGGAAATTTGGTACTTCTTGGCCTGTTGTCTACTTCTGATTCTGAGTCCAAGATCTCCATCAAGATACTCCTGATCGCTCCCCGCTGCTGAGTAATGGCTGCAGAACCCCAAAGAGAAAATTCTTCTGGTTTCAGAAGCGCAAATTGTTTGTACGAGAACTGTATGAGCTTGATGTGGTTTGATTCCAACTGCGAATCCTGCCCTGGGAAAAAGCTTAATATCCCAGAGTAATCCCATTGAATGTACTGGGCCTTCTTATGTGTATAAAATTACTTACGTGCTAATTTTTCAGAGGATCAGAGCCAAGGATCTTGACCATGTATGCTGGACATCTTATTGACTCATGGCTTCGTGACTAAATCATGTGAATTTCATCTCAAGTTTCAAACAGATGTTTGGTCTGAAATCCTAAGTCTTAAAAAGGAATGAAGTCAGCTTCATCTCCTGGATCAAGATCCTGTGAAATTCCTATTTTTGTATAATCACAAAGCAGGCGCCGGGGTAAAACTGAGTGCTTCAAACTAACATCATTCCTCTGGGCAAACTGCATCATGCGTTACCTTGATTTTTTTTTTTCTTATACATCGTAGGGTCTTCCTCCTCCTGCTGCTACTGCTATTAGTACTAATCCGACACTAAAAAGCCAAAGATTACTTTTTAAAAAAGCCCCAAAAAGTTATAAATCTCAAGACCCAAAGAAGCTCTCAAGCCACTCTAGGCTGAGCTGTCTAATTCGAGAATAAACTGATAGAGCAGGTGGACATGCTAAATGTCATTAAGTTTGCCAGAGCCCAGCCCTGAGGAACACAAAGGTGAGAAGTATATTCCACAACAAATGACCCCTGACCGGGAACTCCCTGTTACCAGTCCCCCTCGCTTTTAAATTAAACCAGTAAGCCTACTTGAGTGTCTAGCTTGAGTGTTTCATTTGATTCCACTCCAGGGGAAACGCAGCCTCTCAATTAAGCTTTTAGAGTTTCACATGTGAAACCAAGGCTCCTGGAGCTTATGTGGAGAATTGAGGCAGGAGATCTGAGTTCAGTTGTTGTCCCTGCTACATGGCATGGGCAAATTATTTCACCTTCGTGCCTCAGTTTCCCTCTCTTATAAATGTGCGTGTTTGAAAAGCTCTTTCAAAACTCTAGGTGAAAATATCTGTAGTGTATCTTTTGTCGGTACGTCCTGCCAGTGTTTCTATATCTTCTTGCATTCTCAGGATTGCATTAGCAGTCTTCATTTGACTCCCTTTTCAATGTGCTCAAACAGAGACCCATAAATAAAGAATCAATAGAAAAGCCCAGATGTGTCTCCATAGGTGAGGGCTGAAGGAATGCCATAGTTTTCATACCATCACATAGGCAGACATTTGGAAGATTAGGGACTGCTGAACGCATCGCTGGGGATCAGCACAAAGTTATTTGCAGTTGTTTCTGTAATCGTGTTGCTCAGGGAGAAAATTCACAGTATGTCTTGCTGCTTGCCCGCCTCCCAAACACACACCCTGCCACCTGTGTGCCGTGCTGGGGTAGTGTTAATGCCCTGTGCCGTGCTAGAAGCCATATAAATTAATTGACTGGCTAAACACCTGCTCTGTGTTTGTTTGTTTTTTTCCTTTTTTTTTTTTTTTTTCCCCTCCTTACAGTTCTGTGTTTGAAGGGATGAGTTTTCTTGTTTGACTTTCTTTTTCCAATTATTTTTTATTTTTTTTTAATCGATTCAGGACTTTTTCACAGGGCAATTGATAGTTTTAATCCCTTGTAAATATAAAGCTGGACATCTGTGGGCTCATTTAACATGAGTGGGAATGGAAAAATCAGTCTCTAATCCACACATTCAAATTAATTAACATAAAGATGCCATTTTCAGGCTACAAAAGTGAACCTTTAGTAGGATGCATTTCATCTCAGTCTCCAAGATGGGTTGATTCTGTTCTTCCTTGTCTCAGTTCCATGGTCAGGTGTATGTTCTCCTTTCTTCTTCGTTTTGGAGGAGGAAAAAAAGATTGATGGTTCAATTTACATTTTTAGTTTGTTTTCCTACAGGGCTGACTTTCACCTGATCTCCCTCTGCATACACAGTTGGATGGGCATTCCTGCTCATCTGCCTGTTTGCTCCTGGTCATCCTGAATCTGTCAGGAAATTTCAGCCAGATTTAAAAGAGCAAATTATTAAATGCCTACAAGTTTGGTGAGAACAGGTGGACAGAGAGCAGACTCTAGAAATGCACCCATTGATAGACTCCCCTGTGGGGTCAGTTCTCATCTACCAGAGAATCCACATCAGAGAAACACTGCTTATGCTCTACTCACAGGCAAAGCTTCAGCTGATATTTCCAGCTTCTTGGACACCAGAGTCTCTGAGGACAGCCTTTGATGCCATAGAAAACCAAGTCACTCTTGTTCTGTCCGTTACTGGCCTGTTGTGTTGCTTGGAAGGACAGTTTGACCAAACTAGAAAAAACTGAGGGAGCTGACTCCAACTAAAGAACTTCATTTTCTCAACACATTGAGGGGTGCAACTCCATGAACTTCAAGGGTTAGAGGCATTACTGAGTAATATTGTTATTAATAACACAAAGGGGTCTTATGAGAAGTTGTGTCTCCTTGCTGGACATCATTAGATACTGAAAGACTTTATTATTATTTAGTCTTGTATCTCAAAACTTTGCTGATGTTCCTGTCAGAGCTGAAAGAGAAGTTCACAACAGTGATGGATAAATCTCATAAAGCATCAGGTAGGGCTGCTTGATTTAATTATGGAGACAGGACTTTTGGTGCCGCTCATATATGGTCAGAACTTCTTAATTTTTAGGATGTTTAAACTTTTGGACAGGAAATCTCAAGAAAGATGGATTTACATTGGTGGTCCTTGTTAGTTTTTATTTTCCTTTGGACGGGCTGCAGGAATGCAGCCATCTTGTCCCTTGTTTTGTCCAAGATTATTTGAGCCCAAGTCCCCAGTAGCAAGGTACCTGACTTGATTTATTGATTGTATCTGTAGAGTCTGGGCGCAGTCTTCTGGTCATGTAGACCTGTTCAGCTGTACAGAAGTCTAAGGAGCCTCAATAAACATGGAAACTCTGGGCTATGAATGTGTCCCCTAATGCTCACTACAGCTCTCAAAGTTTGGGCCAGCCTCACTAAGTGCAAAACTAGGAATGAGCATTTTTATTTTTTTTTCAGGCACCAGTTTATTAGATGGTTGTTAAATTCCTGTTTGGGAATTTGGAGTGGATATCCATGGGTTCTTAAAGTCAGGACATTTGGAAGTGTCCTGGAGACTCCTTTCTGACAGAAGTTTGTTGCTCACTATAATTGAAGCAGATAGATAGGACTTCAGGTCTAATTTAGATCAGGTGGGGAGGGGGAAAGGAGCAGCACTTGGCCATTTAATCCAGACAAGGTGATTTTTGATTCACTAAACATATATTCAGTTTAATAGTGACCTACTATTTATAAACTTGTACAGAAGACTGTAGGTCCCCATGATGACATCTGAGCAGAGATAATGTGGCACCAGAGAAATAAAGAAACACAGACACCCAACAGCGAGGAAGACATAAAATTAAAACTTCTTAAAGAAATCTCTCACTTCCTATTTGCTAAATCACTCATTCTGTAAATGTCTTTGCAGTTGGTGCTACCATGTATAATGTGATCAATAGCCTTATTCTCTAGTGTTCCCCCAATTGACTGGTTGAAGAAGATGCCAGGCAGGGAAGGGAGAGGGGTTGTGGAGTGAGGGGGCTGGGAGGAGGAAACTGTACTTGATCCTTATGGAAGTCAGTTAAAATTAATTGGAAAAAGCTTTTAAAGACCTAAGATGAAGACCAAATGTATCTCAGACCTGCGGCCTCATCCCCGACACTGAATGCGAAGGTCATTGCAAAGCTGTAGATTTATGCGGAAGGCTTGGGTGATGGAAAATGAGACAAAAGCATTTGGATTTTATTATTCCATTTACTCTGACCCTGGGCCATAAAGGGTTTGGAGAGCCTGTTTTATGTATTCAGCTGGTTGCCACACTGACAAGCATTTGGAGCCACTTAAATAAACCACCCCAACCCACAGCTGCAACAACACCATATCAAATACAGGTTAGAGTTGAAATGTAGAGCCAGCAGCACAGCGTCTCCAGCAGGTGCATGCAGAGTGTTTTTTAACCCCCTTGGTTTTGGAATAGTTCCCTTATTTATCTATTGGCTTTGATTTAAAGACCATTTAATCACCGGTAGAGATTCCAGGTTAAAGCGTGCACACATACACACGCACTGACACATGCACCAGCCAAGCAAGCCACTTTCTTCTGCTCCTCCGATTTCCTGATTTTCTGAGGGACTGTCAGAATTTGAAAACCTCACGTTTTCGGCCAAATCCGGGCAATTCTGTCCCATCTGCCCCTTTCCCAAGCTGCTCTGTGCACTCACTGAGTCTCTCAGATTTCTGGCAGGCACTACTGCTTTGGAGCAACAAGAGACAGGAAAGGGTAATGTATTGAGAAGGGGGAGTAAGAATTTTGCTTAGAAAGAAGGGAAAATAGAGCATGTGTTTGGACTGATGACAGCAAAACTAGGTATCCAGGCGTGCTGGGAAAAGGCAGACAGTCGACTGCACATCCACTCACTCAGAAATCAGTGGGAAACCTAAGATTGAGTTTCTTAATGTGTCTTGCATGCTCTAAGTGTAGCGTGGGGAGATTCTCCAACGGGCTACAGGATGCGTTGCACCTACATGAAGGTGGGGAGCTAAGCTAAAGTAATGCACAGACATTCAGATTTTCTAAAGAATTCACTTTCACCCCTGCCTGCCCCTCTTTTGTTTCAATTTTCCCTTAATTTTGTGTGGTTGCTCATACTCTCCCTTTATAATTGGCAATATCATCAGTGTGGATGCAAGTCCTTGTGAAAACGGCTACATTTGCTCACACAAGCCGGGTTGCGCATTTATTAGATTTAAAGAAAGCGATTCACCTTTAAATGGGGAGCGCAACTGTTCAGAGCAAAACATTTAATAGCTGAGAGAGTTTAAAAAAAATGGCAAAAGAATATGTCAAATACATTTGAGTAACAAAGCAATTCCAATCTCCTCTCAATACCCCACTAGCTGGAGAAAGAGGCTAATTTATGTGCTGTGAATTTTGCACTCAGCCTTCTTCCTAGAGGCTATTCTTTCAGAAGAGAGTCGAAACACATGATGGCTGAGATGAAACATTGGAAAAGATTGCACTGCACTGGTCTGCCTTTTCTAATCCTGGCCAGATAAGCAGAAGACAATGGTTGGTAGGACTTGTAATTCCTAAATTCACATTTTCTATAGTTTATTTTCCTCTTCAGCACACCTCCATAGGGATCAAGCTGAATTCTCCTAAGGAGCACCTCTAGTCATGTAGTATTAGGAATATTACAACAAAAGCTAGAGTAGCCAGGACATCTTGCAGTCTTTTAATTTATACTTATTTTGTGCTATTAGTATTTAATTTTGAGTGTCAGACATCACCTACTCTACATAATAATGTACAATAAAATAGAAACTGATAATGTTTAACAAAAATTCAAGGCCCCTTTTTAAATTAAGTATCTCATGGAAGTGAAAGGACAATAATATCAATTCTCACCTTCATAACGAGAGTGCAGTCAACCCCATCTTAGCCTTGAAGATAATGTTGCCTGACAAGAAGCTCTCTTTTGTAGTAGATACAAGTCCAAACTAGAAATACCAACCTACACGCTTTCCTGCTTTTGGAGGGAATGACAGTCTTGAATCTTTGCTTGGTTAAACCAACAGGGATCCCTAAGGGCCTCAAAGATGGTGGTTTTGTTTTTTTTTTTTTTAAGACTTTGTGGTGTGGTTATAAATGGTGAGGATGTTCTTACATGGCTCTCAGGTATCCATATCACTGCTGTCCACACCAGAGTTGGTCACCCTCCAGTGAACAGAAATGGGGCACTAGGTCTCCTCCTGAAGTAGGCAACACAGAGGAGTTGTACTCTAGAAAATGCCCTTTCTCTCCGCTGACTACAGTGGAGTACAAGCACGATGACATCAAGTGTAGACATCTACCTTATAGACATGTAAAGTTACGTGAGACAAATCCCAGGCGTTGTCACCTCTATCAGCTCTCTGCCATGGCAGGGGCCTGGTGTCTCTTTTCTCCCCTGCTCTCTGCCTAGAGCAGGCAACAATTTTGTCTCTTGATTTCTGAAACGCTCTCATTTAATTAATGTCACCGGGCTCAGCTTAGAAGTATGTGAGTGAAATATAATTGTGTGGGCTAGAAAGAGAGTTGAAGGAGATGAGCTGAAGGTCTATCCCAGCCTTAGACTCAGAGAAACTGAACCTGAGCCAAATGTTGTGCGGAGCTGTTATCCGTAACATAATCTGAATGAACTCTTGATCTAAACTGTTCAGGGGAGCCCAAAACCCGGGGCTCAGATTTTTATTCAGGAATTATTGATGTAGTCTTAATATTCAGAATTGGAGCAAACTAATTTTGCAGGCCTAATCTTCCTACATCTGGAAATGAATTAAAAACAATTCCTATTTACTTATACATGATAATTAATTTTACTGGATTAAGAGTACCTGATATTTTAAGTGCTTCACTGGGGAGATTCCTCTGTGTTTTATGGACACTTAACATTAGAACTGGGTGGAAACTAGAGTTTTTTTCCACATTAAAATTTTCCAAATGTTTGTGGCAAAATGATCTGACAAACAAAAACTTGTAATCTGGAGCAAAACCTGCTCAAAAAGCGAAATCATTGTTGGAACTGAGGCCTTCTCACTGAAATATTGAAAACATTCTATTTAAAGCGAATAGGTGCTGCATAAAAATGTGCAAATCCAGTCTTCAATCAGATAATGTTGTCTACATTTATATAAAGCTAGGTGACAAGCAGGACAATTTACCGAGGCCTGTGATACCAGCTGCTAGAAAGAGAACTGGAAAAACTTCCTTCTTTTTGGTGGTTAAAACTTGTAATGTTCCACAAGACGCTTACATGGTCCAAAGTAAAGAATGAAATGATAACAAATTTTGGATGGTTTCCAGCATCTAGAATAGGTTCTTTTCTGTCTAGCCTCATCCCTTTGGCTATGCTGATAAGGAAATTGCTGGTACGTAACAAAACTGGCAATGCCACACTGTGTGCCTTCAGCCAAATATTGCAGAGTTTAACCATGAGGTCCATCATGGTCACAGAGGCAGGTGAGAAAAATGCGAGGAATGAGCCAAGTCCAGTAATTGTCATAGACCTGTGTGGAAAATTGAGGTTTTTTGACTCACAGTCACTGCTGCTTGTCCAGTCTTCCAGGACCCTTAATTCAAGCCAGCATAAGCAAATAGTATTGACCTGCTTAATACAAAAGGAAAAAAAATATAATAACCACATGTATACTGGTGCTGCTGATCAGTAACTTGCACTGAAATTGGGACAGTTGAATTTTAATTGACTTTTTCCCCTACAGCATTGCATTGGGAAATCAACTCTGATATACTTGTAGCAAGGTGGAAAACAGTTGAACTCTTGTCAGATTTCTGTAGAGATCAGATGGTATTTATTTGCTGTGGTGCTCTCTTGGGCTAGATTCAAACTCAGGTTCTGCAGATTACAGGGAAAATCTTTGGAGCCTCAGATGGAATTTACGCTGCCTAAATTTAGAAATATTAGCAATTAAACCTGAAGCTGGGTTCCTTTTTCTTGGCATTCCTATGAAATGTTGCATTAAGGAGAGAACAGGGTGAAAAAAAAAAAAAAAAGAGCTGGTGGACTAAGGAGCAGGATAAAAGATTCATGAATATTTCTGCTAATAAAAAGTGCTGAGCTTGCCCTATTTGATTCATGGGGTCATATTATGCATTATGTTTGAGTATTCAGATGACCTCCAGGAATTTGTAAAGCTTTCATAAAAGTAGAGAAATCCTTGATATTTCAGTTCAAAGTATGTTTTTAAAGAGGAGCTATCACATTCAGGGAGAATTTAATTTCTAGAGAAAATGTTGTCTCTTCAGCATTAAAAACACAGGCCATAATCATGGAGTAGGTCCAATTGCTTTGTTCTTTCCTAGGAGAAAGTGCAACCTCTTGATTTGTTTGGAGGGTGTTTACTATTTATTATCAATCATTCATTAAGAAATTGGTTGTAGGCATCAAAGGAGAAGGCAGAAGCCATAGCTGGATAGGCAGTCACACCACTGACTCGACCAGTAGCCACAGCCAAAACAATTTTGAATGCCCCATCACCTGCATATGACTTCTGCCAAGTTTTCATGAATATTTCTGAATAACAAAAGCATTAGCAGAAAATCAGAATCTGTTTTCAAGCTGTTGTGCGGTGAAAATTAAAAAAAGAGAGAAAAGAATAATCACCAATATTACTGGAAAAAAATACAAGGAGGATGAAATCCCAGCCCAGTTGCCTGTCCTGTAACTTTGTGAAATACTTTTGCTGTTTGTAGGTCCTTCAGCCAAATGCAGGCTCTGAACAAAACCCAGCCCTGAATGACCAAACTGCTTCCTAGCTGCAAGCATGGCGACCATTCCTGCAAACAAAGAGAGAGGAAAATATGTAAATTTAAACAAATTCACAGTTCTTTTTCTTCAGAAAAAAAGCTTTCATGTTATTTGAAATAGCCAGACTGCTAGAGTAATGTTCTTACATATAAATGGAAATCCTTTTTGATATTTACACTACTGATTTCTGCACTTTCTTTAATCTCTGCTTTCAAATTAATAGACAATAACATCAGATTCCTTCCTTGGCTCACTCAGCACTTGTGCATATTTACCCAAGTGTCTAGAGTGGAGATTGTACACATATCTCTAATCCACCTGCCTATGTTAGTTAAAAGCCCAGATAAAATCAGCAGCACTTAAATCTTAACCTTTTAAGTCTGAAATGTTTTTAAAGTCTGGGCTCATGGCAACTCTGCTGAGGAGGAGGGGGGAGAGGTGGAAGTTGAATGTAAAACATTTCACAGCTTGAACTATTGTTTCTTTCCACTGGAAACTAAGCTCAGGAGTCCTGCAAGAGTGTTACTCTGAGAACATTAGTAATGTTGACCAGCTCATAAAGTTTGCAGCCGTGTTGAGTGCTCCTAGCGTCCTAGAGTCAACTTCATTTTCCGTCCCATCAATATACTGCTCCCGAAAACCCTCGCAAGCAAAAGAGAAACACGAGGAGAGTGAGCTGTGATATCTGGCGCTCTCCTTCCCCATCTTTGCCTTTTGTTTCAGTGTTTGGCTCAGGACCCTTCAGAGGCCAGTGAGTGATTTAACACCTGGATGGCCCCAGGACAGCAAAGATACTCTAACAGGGTGTTGTGCTCCTTTCTTCCTTAAATAATGTCAAGTCTCTTGTTGGCTTCCCCCAGGAGCTGGGTCTGAGCGAACAGATGCACCTATTCCTTGGAGAATGAATAGTTTGTTTATGTAGAAGAGATGAATGGGGCAGTAAGGCCGTCTAGGTCAGTTATTTAGCATGAAAAAAGCCATCAGGATCGCCCTGCAGTATTGCCCAAGGAAGTTTGGAGCAGCTGAGTACAAAGGTGTACACACATCCTCCTCCTCCTCCTCCAGCGCTCCTCAGGGAGCACTTTAATTAGGAAGGAGGGCAAATTACTTGGGATGCTGCGTGTGGAGGTATGGAGACAGGGCGTGGGGACAGGCAGTCCCAGCCACGGCTCCCAGGGGGAGCAGAGCAGAGGGTGGCACTGCAATCTGTGGGTGTTCGCTGGGCATCTCTTCAATCCGTTACACGTCTCCCTGAGTCACACATCTCTTACATCTGGGCCCAAGCATTAAGGAGGGTGGCTTTTTTGTTTACTCCCAAGCTGACACTAGGGAAAAGGGCTAGCTGGGAACATGGATGGGGAAAGTATGTGTGCATCTTTCTTTTTGCCCGTCTCTTTTTCTCTCAATCTACCCTCAACAAGGGTGCCTATAGAATATAGCATAATGCTGCATTGTTTGGTTAGGGATTTAATTTCACTCCATCACAAGCTACCATCGGAGCCCCTGTCATTGCAATTTGTCACACTTTTTTGTGTGCTATATCTCACTGAAGTCACATCTCCTCCTCAGCCCGTTGCATAATCTCCTAGTCTGGAACAAAGCTCTCCAACATAATGAAAGAGGTGAAATCAGGAAAGGGAAAGTCAATGGTTACCGTTATCGCTATAGAACTCGCTCCCACTGGCTCTGCAGGTTCAGTCACACCACGCAAAGCAGAGTAAGAAGGACATGCTGTGTGTGTGTGTTTTTTTTTTTTAAGCCCGTTTATTGAACCTACAGGCAGCACCATTGGCTGCTGAGAGATGTAATCCTATTCCCTCCTGCAGACCACCAGCCATAAAGAGGCTGCGGGATGTCCCACTGGCCCACCAGGGAGTTGAGAGCCTCCAAAATAGATATCACAGGGAAAGGAGTGGAGAAATCAGTTTGCTTTAAAGGAGGGGATTGAGACACATCTCAGGCTAAACCCACAATAACGTCATGCTTAGGGAAAATACCCTAAGCAGTCAGAAAGAAGACAGAATAGCGTGCTTTAAAGGAGAAAATGAACATCTGCCAAAATAAGCAGGATTTTGTTTTCTATAGGAGGGTGGTAAAGGACTCTGTTATGTGTTGAAGGCTGAATTTCAAAACGTAAACTGACTGCTTAAAGCTTATGGGGAATGATACGGTAGTTCATAAGGCTGCCCATGCACTCAGGGCTGCACACCTTGAGCACTGCTTCCACAAGGACTTCAGGTTCTTCTCTGCATTGCTCTAGGGCACTCTAACGGTGTCTTCATGTTCTCCCTCAATTAAAAGATTTGAAACGTGAATGAATTTGAGATTCACTTACCATGACATCACCATAAAAGGCACGTTGATCCTGGAAAAGCCACATATACTAGAGAAAGGACCTTCATGAAGTCTATGTGAATGTTGCTATTGCGATTGCTGTCCTGTGGAAGGGAGGGGAACAGGCTGAGATAGACAGCTAATTCACAGGACACGCTTATTTTTCTTGTTCATTCCTGTCGTTGCCCCTCTGTCCTCTCAGAACTTGTATAAAATCTGTTCACTTTTCCTCAGGGGCTGATTTATAAATCTGGGCTCCCAGATTTGAAATATCTGGGAAGACACTTTACCAGGCTGGAGTTCACAGGCACACCCCAACGACTTGCAGTTGCAGTTGCCGGATCTGGCAACAGAATTATTTTGAAAATGTGTTTTGAGGACTTCTTAAGAAATGTAAATAGTGTGCTCTGCAAGGAATTTCATATTCTCCAGGGGGGACAAGAAAAATCTGATACACAAAATGTGGCCTTGGGTGAGCTCTTACGTCGTGATTTCTGCTAAAGGTTATTTAGTTTTTTTTTCAACTGAAAAATCTCATTTTCTTTGAAAGTTTGCACTGAAAAAGTCCCCAATTCTTGATCAGTCCCCAACACCGCCCTTTCACATTAAATAAAGAGAAAGTATAGAGTGTTCACAAGACACGTATCAATCTGACATCAGTGTAACGTTTCTTAAGTGCCTCATTCAGGAGTGAAGCCCATGACTAACAGGGAAATGGCAGCGAGATACAAGGGAAGATGGTTTTACAAAGGAGAGCAATAAGAAAGGAAAATGTTACACTGTTTCCACCGTGTGTTTTATAAGGAAGATCAGGCTAACAATGAGTCACTATGGAAAGGATTTATTGGGCTATGGAGCTAAAAGTCTGTAAAGATTAGAATTCTGATGGGGTTTGGATGGGGAATTGTTTCTGAGTTTAGTTTTATCCAGCGCACTGTCCAAGTTATTAATCCCCTTGTGTTTTCTAAGCTGGGTAACTCGTTGCCGATATGCTCCCTGGGCCAATTTCAGGCACGCCGGCCCACAGGCTGGTGTAATATTTCTTCAGGCGAATCACTGGGTGGTCTTGTCTTGTCTTGTGAAGAGTGAGAAGCAGATAGCAGGAGACTTTCAAGATTGCTGTTGCAGGCATCAGTCTTTGAGTGGAAAATAATCCACCTGGAAGGGCATTGCCGTTGCAAAGAGGAGCGGCCGGCGCTCCGATTGGGAGATAAGTTACACGCTGAAATGTTTGTGGCGAAGGTGCAATTTGTCAGTGAGAGGCAGGGCTGGCGATCCAGGCTCTCTGCTGTCTGTTAGTGTCTGCCACTTGCATCCACTTGCGGCTCCTCGGGAACCGCTGAGCACTGGAAAAGCAGGGCACTTCACCGCCGCGCCAGAGCAGGTGACTGGCATCAGCCTTCAGTTAACCCCCCTGACAAACCCCAGAGATGTGTTGACTAGCTGCAGAAAGCGTCTAGTGTCCAGCTTTCCTCGGTGATGGCCGTATGATCTCTTGCAGCCTAGGACACAGAGGGAGCCAAACTGGGCCAACCCCAAGTGAAAATAAGTAGGCAGGGAAAGCATGTTGTGGGAGTCTCATCTCCAGAGCTGCTATCAACTGCTTTTTCCTCACGTCGTGGATGCTGAGACGCTCTTGGAGGAAGAAGATATGGCTTGGAAGGGGAGCAAAGAGTTTAGTTCGGGCAGTTTGTTCCTACAGGCAGCATCTGCCTCCCAAGAATGCTGTCAGAGAGATGCCAGTGGGCAGCAGGGAGGAGCATTGACCCAGCGTTCCTCATGTGGCTGCGCGGGAGCCAGAATAGTCCCTCCATGCTAATCCCATGGTGTCTCTGAACTGCCGAGGAGGCTGATGTCAGGTCTTGCCCTTGAAGACAAGTGCTCCAGGTCAGATTAACTGTAGCTGAAAGTTTTTGCAAGTATGTTCCCCCCTGCTGCTTTGTAAACCGGGAGAGAATATCGTGTTTCATGGAGAAGAGCGTGATATTATCACCAGTTATTAGATTTAACAGAGAGGAATCTGGTGAATTTGTCACTCCCCCACATAGTTCCTCTGGTTTTGCTTCTGTTATAGCGGTTTATATAGGGTAAGGAGATAGGATGGAATTAAAATACTTTTTTGTTGTTATTGAAAACCTTTTTTACAAGGAAAGGGGTCAAGATGTTCATAGCTTGAGCCTGATTTGGATAAAGCAGCCCTCTGTCTGAATTTATCCAAATTACCCATACTTCTGCTGAGACAATGAGTCATGAGACTTATAACGGTTCTATTTCTCGTCCCAGCTGGAACTACCTTTAGGACATTTTTGTGTGCTGGTCTGGCATTCTCAGCTCTGGTCCCATCTGGAGGGAGTGAGTGAGTGAAATGCACCTGAGTGAGACACATTTCGTCAAACTTTTCGAAACACTGAACCACAACATCAAAGGATAAGGCCCAAGGGTTCATGTGATCAGGGCTAGGCTTAAAGAACAAGGTTGTATTTGCTACAATAAAGGCAGTGGTAGACTACCAGGTTAAAGGCACCAGAGGAGACCTGTCAGGGGCCCTAGAACTCAAAGGCCAGAGAAACTTTAAGTTTTGTATGAGACTGAACATGTGCCTGAACACCTTTATCACCTATCCTTGGTTTCAGTGTAGTTTCAGAAAAAAAAAAAGTTGCTTTTTTTGTTCTTGCTAACCATGTTCATTAATGTATGTACTGCTGTAAATTAGACAGTCTGAAAAACATAGTATCGCTAGCCTTTCAAAGACTACTTGTAAATTGGAATAGTGTAAGTTATTCCACCATGCCCAGCTCCAATAATCCCAACCTCTGCTAAAACTCCCCTCGCTGGGGATGATTCTTTTATTAGCTAGTTAGGGCCAAACACCACCTTTTTGTACTGCCTGGGTAGTACTAAATAACCAGAAGTAATGGCAGAAATTCCAGGCCTTTATTACAGAATGATCTCCAAACCAATTTGAAAAATCATGTCAAAGAGAAAGGCTGAGGTCTGATTTAATAAACACCTGGTTATGGATGTTGTATAGTTTTGAAAACAGTTTGCTGCTTGTGTGTAACAGCAACACTCCACCTTCATCTGGATGGGCCTGTCAAAATGGCTTGAACTGAAATTTTTTTGAGAGACACTTTATAAAACGAAGGGGGCTAGAAAACAGTACTGTCAATCAGCAGATCTTCACAAGGCCATAATCTATTTCTATTTCTAGATGTTTTATAAAGTAATAACAACGAGGGTTTGTTTGAGTTTTTGCTCAGGAGCTTGGTTGGGTCTTAATGGCACTAAATTCCTATCATAAGATTTGAGGACATGGATTCCTGCTCTGCAAAAAGCAGATGATATGACATAGGCAAATCAGTTCTGATCAGTTTTTCAGTAGTTCTTTGCAGGTTCTTATAAGTGCTTAAGCAGGTTAAGTGCCCAAATCCTATTAATTTAGTTTTGAAAAGCTGGCCTTTAGTCTCTGTAGCACATATTTTCATCGGTATTTATGATCCCAACTACCTGTAAGGATTTCCCTCTCTGTGGCCACAGCAAAGGATGGATAATAGCACAGCCCTATCTACCAGGGATGCTGGGAGGATATGTACATTAAAGATTACACAGAAGTCATTTAGGCTGGTTGATCTCACAGGTGTATTTACATGGCCTGATTCTCTTCCCATGAACTCGTTCAAAATAAATGGAAATGCAGTGGTGATAAAACTGGTGTCACCAGGGAATGAATCTTATAATGTGACATCCTGTTCAGAGGCTGAATGGATGCAGAACCTGAGTGCCCTTCTTATTCAGAGAGGGCTTGTTTCTGTTAGACAAGTGTTGAGGTACATATAGGATGGAAGCCCTTCTTCCCACTCTCCCATCATGACTGTGGGGACAAAACAAAGGCTGGCTTTTGCGGAAGCACTTCTACTTATACAGGCACTGCCCAAAACATCAGAATTTATTCAGAATATTCATCTTATCTACCCTTTAGTTTTGAGACAAAATGAGCACAAATACTTTGGTTCTGAAAGATGGGAAATTACACTCCAGCAAATAGCTGAACATTAATGACATTCAGCCTCTATGGAAGGATATATTTTATAGGAAACCACATTGGTTATGCTTGAGAAATCTTTCTAGGACAGCCATTGCCCTGAGACTTATGCATCTGCATAAAGTCTACTACATTAGAAACTGAACAGAATGGCCCGTCTCTCCCACGGTCTTAAGTTAACACTTTTCCTTTTGTCGGGGGCACCCTTTTCTAAACTTGAAATCCAATTGGCCAACAATTAAAGCCAATTAGCACGTGAGGAAAATAAACCGCAGACCCCACTTCTATGTATTTCACGGGCTGTTAGAAAGCCTAGTTAGCTCAAGGCATTAGCATAGTTCAGTATCGGTGGAGGCACACAGCAGAGACTAGTTGGCTTAAAGTATTAGACGACTGCGATAGCGTCCTGGCTGAGCAGCAGTGTTATTCTGGGCTCACAGCTGCCAAACATTCTTGACAGGAGATGAGGCAGATGTCCAAGGACAATCAAAGAGAGAAGAAAGTTTAAGCCAACGTTTGCCTATCTCATATTCTCTACTTGATCCTCTCCTCAAAGACAAGGCACAGCTGTTGCACTTCAAGGTCTATCTGGCTGAACCCAGCAACTCCTCCCTTTCTCCCTCCTGGCCTGCCTGAGCTCTCTGTGTGTTGGACTTTGGCAACCTACCAGACCTCATTAACTCCTAACAGGACAATTCATGACATTAAATGGGTCTTATTTAATCTTTTTGTATGTGTGTGAGTATCCGAGAACAATTCTGCCGCATACTAATTGCATGAAAATGCGGCGGATTATAGTTATGTGAGCATTGCCCACCAGTCTACGAGGGATCACCCTGGGCCACAAGAACAAGCACTGTAACATTAACAAGGTGATTTGTTATAGCTGCGATGGCAAAGGTGATACAAAAACAGCAGACAAAAGTGTTTCACAGACAAAGGCATCAAGAGGCTCGGTCACTTTGCTCTCACTGATGAATAAAAATACAAGAACTGTTGCGATAATGAACACAGTGAATGATGGCAGGTGTATTAGTGAGAACAAGTGTCATACCTATAGCTGCCAGGCCATCACAACAATTTATCCCACTCAGAGCTTGCCCTCTGCAGACCTCTTTTCTGGTTGATATTTTGATGGGGGCAGGGAGTGAGCTTTTGGCCAGAGTTTGTGATGTTCGGGTCAATTCCTGCTGGTTTGTTTGTTTGTTTTGATTTTTTTTTTAATTGAGTCTCACAGCAGCTCCTGGCTCACATGACATGGGACATGCATCTACCATGTGGCCATGTGAGATGGGGATGCCTCTAGCTGAATTCCATAATAGCCATATGATAAAAGAAGAGTCAGTGTGAATAGCCTTCTAACACCTCCTTAAGGTAATATATAGTATTTTAGGGCCCTAAAACGGGATGTCACTGACCTACAGGAGTAGACTAGGAGACAGAAAACTTGGGCTCGACTACTAGTTTACTCTGGAGCCTTCAGCAAATCATTTACTTTCTTCACGGTTTATTCTGAGCCACTACATGGGAATAATAACATCTAGCTACATTTCAAAAGCACTGTGAGACTGTCAGAGGAAAGGAATTGGCTAACTTCAAAGTCGTACTATTATTAACTGCAAACAGAGCTGTGGAAAAGATGTGGCTGGCCAGTTTAATTCAAGTAGCCAGCTGAGGTTCCCAGTCCAAAAATATGGAGAGTTTGTTTTAGATTTTCCAAATGTTAGATAAAACAATGCAAGGTTCTCAAAGAATGATATCTTCATGTTTAAAGCTTTTTGAATTTTTTACATATGGAGATTTTTGGTCTGGCAGAGTTGCAACCATGTGCCGATAAAGGCTAAGATTAGGGCATGGGCCATTTTGTTCCCCAAAATAAAACTGTTTGAATGAGCAATGCTAAAATAACGTGTATTTGTGTGTCCATAATGGGTCAGTTTTCCCTCTTCCTCATAATTCTGGACATCCATCATTCATAGAAAGCTTGTCATACTTAAATATTATTCATCCCATCTAGTAGTTTTACTGCCTTCTGCCCTTCACCCATTGATTTGTTTTATTGGTCTTTTATAGTTTGTTTTCAGCATCGTGAACTGTGCACGGAGGCACAACAGCAGACACACTGAGGCCACCGGCCACCACATGCTTGAAACTTAGAAGTGCTGTTCTGATAAGAGCACTATATCCTTTCCACGAGGTACAGGCATATGACTGAGATGGTCAAATTACTGTGGCTCCACCAGCAACCTCCCATTGACCGAGCCACAGCAACCGCATGCATGTTCTTAAAGTACCACAACTTACAAGTTAACACATTTTCTTAGACCATGAAAGTGGTTCCCACGCCTCATCTGGCAGGCAGTAACTGGTTAAATTGTGGTAAATGGATCACTTTCAATTTTGTGACTATATCCATAACATAATCTGGGATTTCAAAGGAGCCTTGGGCAATCAGCATCTCCCACTGCTTTACTGTGGGCTTTGCATGTCTCCATCCCTTAGGGTCTCAGTTATAATTCCTAGAATAAAATAATGTCATAAACTATTTTGACTGTCTCCTAAATGTAATAAAAATCTATCCCTGAAGAGTCATCAGTGCCCAGTCTCTGTGTGCCAAATTTAATTTTCTGTGTTGGGAGGAGGGGAATGAAAACAAACAACCCCTTAAACAATGACATTGGGATCTGAATGTGCTGTGCCTCCCAAGCCATCCAAAATCTAACACAAAGGGATGCAAAGCATTCCCAAATGCCTTCCCTTCACTTCTCTTCTCACAGCAACTCCGATGGACTAAAGCTTTTGACTGAGAACAAGCTCATGACCACAGCGGCGATTTAGCTTCTCTGTCTGGCTCTGACAGCCCTTCTCCATCTCTCTCCAACCCTTGTGCTTGCAGTGGTTTGGATTTTTTGTGGTTAGATCTCTCCGAGGGAGCAGTGCGGTTTCTGCATCTGTTTATCACGGAGCTAATGGGCAACCTCGAGGTCCTCAGGAGCTAAAGGGACAAATGGGTGGAATCCTGTGTGAAGAAGGGCTTTGTTAGGGTTTTAGCAGCCAAGCAGGGCTGCAGTTTACTGTGTACTGCTATGGTACTGGAGAGAGGATGGCAGACATCAGTGCTACCTCCCTGGGAAGCAGCCGAACCAGCTCAGGGTCCCAGGAAAAAAAAACAATTAAAAAAAAAGACTCACGAAACCTCATGAATTAAGGGCGATAGGAGCAGCACTGCAACAGAACCGACACGTGTGCTACCCTAGCAATCAAGCTGGAAGAGTCTGGGTGCAACATTTTTGCCTGATTTTCAGCTGTTTGAGAGAAGAACAGCTTCACAGCTACTGCCACTCTTTGCACAAGGCTAAGAGGAATTTGGCTGAAGCCCCATCCTCTTACATTCATTAAAACCCCCATTTATTCCATGTGATTTAGTGCTATGAGACACATTAGGAAGCAGCAGCTAACTAGTATTTGAAAAGTTGCTTAGGTCTATGCTGCTAAAGATATTTAGGCACCTAAGCTGCTTCAGAAAGATTTTTCAAAAATGCCAAGATGATTCATTTCTATTAATTTCAATAAGAGGCAGTTAAATGGTGCATTTATTTGTCAGTGCCTAACTGCTTAAAAATGGGGCGGTGCTGACTCCAAAGATTTAGGAGCTCTGGCTCTTCACCAGAGACAAAATCCCATGAAACAATGATCGTTTGCCCTGTTCAAAGCTCCCTGTATTTTTGGGGGGCCCTTTCCTGTGTATATCCAGGTCTACATTCTCTTACTGCTGTTTCCATTTTAAAGGCGGCTGAGTTTCAGTGCTTGGGGAGGAGGGATTTGCTGTATACACATGGCCAGGTCATGCTTAAGGCCTTTTAAATGTAGAAGAAAGAGTGAAGTTGAAGTTATCCTGTGGCTTCATGTCCACTGTTCCTCAGCCCAGGTGTGAATCCCTGTGAGTCCCTACAGTAAGGGTGGCTTGATGGGGTGCTGATTTTAATGATATACGTTTGAAGAAGTAAAAATGAAATACAGAATTACAGAATAACAGGAGTTCGAAGGGACCTTTTTACACCCAGTAAAAGTTCCTGGGGTTACTTGGTATTTTTTTCTGGGACCTTTTTGGGCTGTGCTTTCAAGTTGTGAGGAAGCACCTATTAAGCACCTAGTGTGCAGGGATGGCTTGGGAAGGGGCAGAGTTCTGCATATACCAACGAAAGCATCAGAAGACATCTCAGCTGCTGGATTGTCTGGGAAACACTGGCTGCAATTTTCTCTTTAGAGAATGTCCCAGGGCTGGGAGCCAGCAGCCTAGGGTGGGGAGTCCCTTAGCTGTGTCCCTCTTGCCTTGTGAGGGCATAATGCGAAACCAATGGTTTCTATGCCCAAGGGGAGGCAAACGTGGTGGCAGTCACTGTAGGTGGGCACATATCCTGATCCACCGGACACAAGGCTGTCTCAGGTGACTCTCCCCTCTGCAGAGGCAGTGGGGGAAGGCAGCCAGGGGTGGATCAGACCTGCATTCGGTTGCACGGAGTCGGTCAAGCAGAGCGAAACACAAGGGAAATCTTTCTTCAGGTCTCCAGCTGAGTTTGCCCTGACACTACCCCACCTTGTTTGAGGGAGGCGAGAGTCTGGTTACTACGAGCACTTTTTGTTCATTAAACCTGAGCTGCGAGAACTAATTTGCCTTTTGGGCAAGCTGGCGGAATACAAAGCTGCACGTTGTCCCGTGTGCGTGACCTGTCTGTGCGGGCTCTCACCCAGCGTGTCAGGCTTGGGCAACGCTCCCCAGGCGGCAAAAGCATCGCCTGGGCTGGCCAGCAAAGCCAGATCCCGATTTTCCTGGCCCAGAGCGAGAGATTTTCTTTGAAACGCAGCCACGGTGCTTGGCATTTGCATCGCTATCGTCTGCCTCACCTGAATTTTGCTGGCGCCGACGTGGGTCACAATGCAGCACTCTTGGTTTTATCACCAAAGTCCTGCTGCTCCTTCCAAAGGGCAGGACTCAGGATGACCCTTCCCGAGGAAGCCACGTGCCCTGCAGAGCCACCTCTGCAAGGGCTTGTACCTCCCGCGGGGCTCAGAGCCCAGCAGCCCAAACCACCTTTGCTGGGGAGGTCGGTCTCAGGCAGACCCAGCCTTTTAAACCCAGATGGCAGTAACTTTTTGAGACCGAAATCTCTTGCTGCCCCATGGAGAAAGAGCAAAGGGAAGTTTACAAAAGGTCCATCTGTGGCTGAGTCATTTGAAGCAACTCAGGTACAGACACACCTCTTCCTTATCCAGAAACCTCCTCAGGGAAAGAAAGAAAGACATATGTTTGGCCTCTGCAGCAAGCTCTTATCTTGGCAGGGGAAAGCTATTGATGTTCATGTTTCACATTTCTGGCGCCCAAAACAGGTTCTGATGTTTAAAATGAGGCAGCCGTGGAACCTGTTTTAAATATGTAACAGTCTCAGAAAGGAGCAGTCTAATCACTTCATTATCCAACCCAGAAGAAAATGGTTTGAAACCCAAACTTGGGAGAGGGGGGCTTAGAGGAACCTTCCACAACAAGACATTGCCAGCATTAGCCCTGGTATTTATTGCTCATTTTAACTATGGTGCACAGCAAGCATTTTCTCAGCCTCACATTGCAAGAATATATAATTCATATGCTTAATATTTAGCCTCGGCTCTCCTTGCATATGTTACAATGCTGGAGACTGTTTGTGTGTTTGCTATATATCAGTTGACACCTCTGTAAAATCTTTATATTGAATGCCTTTGGCAACTATATGCCAAATAATAGCATTACCATTTGTAATTTTCTTAGCTGCAGCTTTCCTGTAAGCTTTGCTCTATGCATTACAAGTAGGAAGGATTTAAAGAGCTTTATTGGTTCTCAAGTCTTCCTAATGACCTTTCCTCGCTTTTGTAAGTCAAAATAACTTTTTTTTTCTTTTCTCCTTGTGCATTTTTAAGTAAAACTGCAAAAGCTCCTAAGCAAATAAGTAAGAGAAGTAGATAATCACTGCCTCTGTCCTCGCTTTAACCCTCGGTTCCTCCTCTCACACTTCCCAACCAGAGTCCCCTGGTGTCACCCTCAGATTTTGTTGATTCTTGTTTTGCAGATGCTTTTCTTCCCTCACTCTTGTCTGCAGAATCTGCTCGTTATATTATCTATGCTTAAAAAAAAAAGAGATAGAAACAACCGTAGTGAAAGATCGGGGCCTAGCAGTGCTAAGCACTGTACAAATAACACAAAGGCTGTCCTTGCTTCAGGACTCGCCGTGTAGGATTTAGACAATACGCCTCCGGGGAATAAATCAATAAATGGGGAAGGAGAGGCGATATGTTTATACCTGTTAATGATCATGTGGAATTTCAATAGCCATATTATTTGCTTCGTTTATAAGTTCTGCTGCTTTTCACCTAAAACATCTCAGCACTTCCCTGAATCATAGGCTTTTGTTTTGTCTGTCCTGCACAGTGTCGTGCCCATGTTGGGCTGTGAACTTCTCAGAACTGGGACTGTATGCTATTCTTGTTTAGTTACCACCAGGTACATTTACAGGGTTGTATATTTGCTTAATAAAAATAAATAACCAGCAGAAGTTCCAAGCTCAGAATTAGTCCAGACACAGCATTTTCCTTATTGCTTTGTCTTGTGGAAAACAAAGTACATTTTATCCTACGTTTATCATGTAGCTTATGTGGTGCTTTTCATTTTGATGTATGGCACACTTTCTAATGTGTCTCCCCTCATGTCTCTTTATTACTAAAGTGTTTCCGTGGAAAAGTATATTACAAACAAATAAATAACTTTCAACTACTGTCACTAGACTAGCAAGAGAGCCACAGGCACAGGCTGCTTAGGTCCATTCATTACAAAGCCTTATTCAGGAGTTTCTGACTATCTTTTTCTTTTTATTTTAATGAATGTCTCAGCTTCATCCTAGCAAAGTCTGCTCTCCTGTTCTTGTTTTTATATATCCCTCCAAAAGGATATTTGAGCAATGCATTTCAGATGCAAAAGAGAAAAAACAGTTATTTCCCAAAAAATGAAAGGCTGGATCTCGGCAAGGGGATGGGAAAGGGGAAAGAGCAAGGAGGCAGCAGATGGGAGCTGGGCTCTTGGATTAAGTCTCTTGCTACATTTTCAGGGAGGGATGGGAACAGTGTCTCCTGCTGCTGCAGTGGGCCACCTTTTTCCCTCATGAGAGATCCCAGTGCAGTCACCATCACTTCCCCTGGTCATGTTAGCCATGAGCATGACTTTCTAGGTCTCTGGAGGCAACACAGCCATCAGTCATGGTGCAGGGTGGTGCTTTGGCCCAGGCTCAGCCTGTACTGAGGTACCGCCGCAGAAGCCTGGGTTCAGCCTTGGTTTTGAAACAAGCTAAGGTAAGAAACAAGAGCATGGAAATCAATGCAGTTGTGGAGTGAAGCTTGTTGGTCATGGAGGAGCTGAATAGACAATTGTCACTGGTGTCACCTGAAGTCTGGTCAGGGCATGATGATGAGGGGACCATCACTAGCCACTACCTAGGAAGGCCAATGAGACCCAGTTTAAATGCCTGAAACTTTCTTTGTCCAGTTAGGAAAGAGAGAAAGGCAAAATCAGGGCTTAGAAACAGCACCTGCAAACCTTCATTAGTACCACAAACCTGTTCCTGGTAACTTAATAAAGCAGCATGGGCAGGCGGGTGCAGGCTGCCAGCACTACTACAAAACACAAGCAAGCTCTGTATTCAATAAGGAAAGGATCCCACCCTGCCCCCTGCTCTCCACCATCACCTTCCTTCTCTAAAGCCACAAATGTGCCTGAGGTTGTTTTACACGGGCTGGGTTGTACATGCAAAACTCTGCGACAAGCCTATTAAAAGTGTGTTAAATTACAATACTCCTGTTTAGGCTCCTTCACCGAGATGCGGACGCTAATTTATGGCAGCTGCTGGATGATGAAACTACACATGAATTGAGGAAGCAAAGGAACTATGTAAAGGAAAATGAAGAGTATGGTATGGTAATTCGGGCAGGCCCGAAGCCTAGGCATATTTGCTTGTTTGTGTGTTTTTCAGGACTTTCTATGAAAATATAGTTAGAGAAGAATTCTTCTAGCTATATCCTTTCTGCTCCCTGCCCTAGTTCAATTGTGTGAAAAAGCAGCTTTGCCATAAACAGATTTTACTATATCAGAGTCAAATTTTACTACATCATTATAGGAGTGTTCCACTGGGTAATATGACTGGCCGCCCTATCAGAAGACCAGTGCTAATGCTGTAGTGAAAACATGCCATCACACTTCCCCAATAAAAACTTTTATTGTATCCCAGTGCACATTAAAAACAACACTAACTGCATTAATACATTGTAATTTACTTTTGTATTATGGAGCAAATGACAAACCTAGTGCTAATGAGGTCATATTTTCCATTACCCCAATGCAAACTCTTGGTTAATCCAGTCCTTGGAGATTTCCATTTGGAACTCAGGCAGGCTTGTGTGTGCACATGCACAGACACACACAAAAGCTGCACCTGTGCTGGTAAGGGACGCTTCCATCGTCAAGTGTGGTGACAGAATAGGATTTTATTTTAAACTGCTACTTTCGAAACAAACGTTTATTTTCAATTGCTCTGACATGTGCGTTTTGTCCATAAGGCATTCTCTAACCAAAATAAACCATACAAGCTTTCCCATCACCAGTGGTACCTCTTACTTGTGAAGCCTCTTTCACACCGTGGTGAACAGAAAATGCTGTTCTTCTGTGCTGCAGAAGATGAGGCTGAATGGATTCTTTAGGGATTGTTTATATTTCAAGTGCAATTATTTAAGAAGCTGTAAGCTTTCCATTTTGTTTTGTCATGAGCTGAATGTTAGACGAAAACTCATTTCTCAGGAGATACGGATGATTCTTTATTTCTAAACTTCCTGTGGTGTTTTCTTAATGATGCTATTAAATGATTAAGCTTTGCTTTTATAAATTAAATCACCAAAATTAAATCATTAAGGCTCTCTCAGTTTTATTAAGCATAGTTATTTGCCATCATGTGTAAATTCACTTAAGTAATCTTCCACACTAGCTGCTTTAAAATTGTGTTGGCAGCACTGCGGGGAAGTCGGTTCAGGATGGTGGATGGAGATACCTGTCTCTCCTCATTTCAGAAGGCTCAAAATACACTACTGAGAGCAGAGGATGTGCTTACATGAGAGAAGCAAACCGATGCCAAGGGCTTTGTGAGTGACAGATCACACAGCCTTGCACAGCAGCCGGTCCCTGGTGGGCAGTTATTCTACCTCTGGGGTTTTCTGCTATGCAAATCGTAGCACGGGGTTTCACCCAGGTGCAGCCTCTTCCCTCCCAGGTGGCACAGAATTGGGGGCTCCATCAGGTCACATTAGTTAGCAAATTACTTTGTCTTTATTTTCCCTCCAGTCCATTCCCTTCTTCTCACTCTCAGTAGCTCTGCTCTCTGCTATTCAGTCTTGCCATATTTTTAGTCTCTGCTCTGCTGATGAATTAGCTTGCTGCTTGGGGAGAAAATGGATCTTCGCTCTTACAGATGTTGCAGGACAAGTTGTGCTTAGTTCAGGCTGTGGTATTTTGCTAGCCTGTGCTGGGGTAAGAAATGGATGGTGCTACTATAGACTTGGACTGCAGCTGCAGAAACTAAACCGGAGACTCTCACTGATATTTACATTTAAAGCCATTCCCTTTAGCTCTTAAAACCACTATGCATTTTTAATGATGTTTTATCAGGGAGGTCTTCTTTCTGGAGAGATTAAAGGGACAAAGGATGGATGTTTAGCGACTCGGGAACTAGTTTCAGAGTATTTCTGTGGCGTATTTCAGTATGCAGTTCACAGTAAAAACTGTATTTTGTTATCTTGGACCATAGCCTGGTTGTTGTAAGACTAGAGGTGGTGAGGCAGTTTCATGTGAACTGCAGGTATCTTAAACACCGTTTCACATACATGTCCGAGGCAGGTAGGAATTATCCATAGCAAAGCAACTGAGAAAGGTGTAGTTTATTCTGCTGCAGTGGGAGAAATTAACTGTCTTCTGTTAGAGCTGTGAAGGGCTGAATTCCTGCCCTGGCTTCACATCCAACAGGTTTTGCTGATGGCTGTCCCTTCTCTCGTCACTGGAAACAACGGAGATAACGGGGAGATTCGGTAATTGAGTTTGGCATGTGGTCAGAAGGACACAGTCACAGGGAGAATATGCCTCCAGAGCAATCAAACCTCTCTCAACCATGGGCAAAGACCTTTTGTGTTGGTTTTTGGTCTTTTGGAGGTTTTGTGTATTTTTTTCTTTTTTTTTTTTTACATTAAAAATTTTACTTACATAGTGAAATATAAAAATAGGGAGGGATAAATAGAAGCTTTTTCCCCCTTATGTTGCAAGCAATGTTTACTGCCATTCGGTTTCAAACTTTAGCTGGTAAATATTCCCGAACTCTATTCTGCCTGTTGCTATTTTAGCAGTTTGCTGGCAAATAACTGATTAAGCAAATATTTCCTATTATTTATTTAAAATATTTTCAGAAAACTATGAGTAAGCATGATTCTCTGAATACATCCCTGGGCTTGTTATGTCCAGTTGCCTAAATTTTCAGTGGCAGAAGGCAGTACAAATGAAGGAATTTCAGAATAAAATATCATTCTGGATAAAAGGTGGGTGTCTGCAACTTTTTGTATCCTCAGATTAACTTTCCAGGGACTCCTTCTTCTCTTGGTTATTAGCTTGAGAAGCCTGAGAGACAGTTGCAGAATAATTTAATGTTGAGAAACTTGGTGGTTTTTTTTGTTTTTTTTTGTTTGTTTGTTTGTTTGTTTGTTTTTTGTTTGTTTTTCCTATTACTGTTGAATCATTTTGTTATTCCTGATGTGGAAAATTTGGGTGTAATGTGCCCCATCAGGTTAAGATTCTGCACTTGAGTTTTGCCTGTTTTCTTTCCAAAAGGTGCTTGTTTACTTGGATTTCTCAGGAAGCCAAGCAGCCAGAGGAAATAGTTCCCAGTTGATGGTAATGTTAATAAAAATCAATTTGCATTATATATATGTTTATGTATGTATATTTATTCAGTACTTATATGCTGTTAACACAAATCTACTAGAACTTTAAAAGACTCTGAAATATATGAAATGCTTTTAAATTTGATGTGGAAGCATATTAAAACAAATGAAAGTCAGTAGTAAATCTCAGATAATGTTATTGGAAACCCGATGCAGATATCTATGTTGTTTGCAGAGAGGCCTTTCTGTCAGGCTTAGAATAGTTTTGGCTGAATTTTCAATGAAAGAGTTTAAACTGTAGGAACAATAAATTTTTTGACTTGACAGAAAACATTGTTATATAGACAAATAACTGGCATGCCAGTAAATAAATGGAGCACATTTTCCAAACATCAATAGATGCCTGAGCAAAAGCCATTTTAACAGGAACAGATTTTTTTTGTGTGTGTGTACAGTGGCTCCTGTATAGTGTTTGGAAAATGTACCCATATGTCTACTCACAAATAATGTTCACCTGTAAGGAAATGCACACCAGGTTTATAGATGCTATTGAGTATTCCCAGTACTACCACTATGAATAATGATGCTTACATGCCCTCAAACATGAAAAATGCTCATCTGAATGCACTGATGTAGCCTGACATGCAGATTTTTGACATTATTTTTTTAAAGAAGTATTTGCAGGGGGAGTTGACAGCATTATCCTTGCCGTGCACCAGCAGAAAGAACAGTTTGGGGAATTTAGAAGAAACCAGTTATTGATGTTAGCTAATCCTGGGAGTCTGCTCCAGAATTTTCAGGGGAGAGCAGGGAGTCTAAAGATTTGGATTCCCCAGGGTGTACTATTGCTCACTGCTTGTGAGCCAGGTCAGAGACAGGCTGCAGGGCCTGAGGCAAATAACTTTGCTGCCTGTTGCTTTTTTTTCCCCATTTGTAGTAGCTGACTGGGTATAATTATGTATCTGTTGTATTAGAAGATAAATTAGTTCATATTTGCAAAGCAGGTGGAAGGAGAAAAAAAAAAAAAAGGCAGCAAGTTACCTCTGGTCTTTTCATTCCTCTAACTGCTCCTTGAAATGGTTTTCTTTCCTTGGAGAAAGAATAAGAAATGCAAGCTGGTGTTTCTTCCTGAGCATTAAAACTCCATCGACCTTTTCAGCAAGGTGGACTGGGGTAAGCCAGAGTGAATTTGAGAGACAGTGGGACAGTTCTGCACCAGCTACAACAGGTAGCAATTTGGCTTGCTGTGCCTGCAGCCAAATTTTGCCTGCGGTTGCGAGCCCCAAAATCGCAGGTTGCTAGGCGGATACTATTTTCAAACGTTTAAGGGAAGCTTTCGAGTGTAATGTGCACTTCTCTCCTTCAACATTTAAAGACTGCAGCAGTGGGAGAGGCATGCGGCATATCTGTAAAAGCCTGAAAGCTGATGAAATCTCAGTTAGATCTGTTATCTCCCAATGCTTTAAAGGTCTTCAGCTGGGAGATTAAAGAACAAGGTTACTGTGACAATTTGTTTACACGCAGGGAGAGATTAAGATCTCGTTGAAAAGGAATAAAAATAACATCATCTTGAGCTGTCACAGCATGAGACCCATTGTAATCAACACTGGTCTGATTTCAGGGATAATTTAAGACCAATTTATTATCTTAATTAAAAAAAAGAAGAAGGGAGAATTCAGTGTTTCAGATGCCAGTTTGACTGTTAAAACGCGATGCCTCTGGAGTATCTACATCTTATGCAGAAACTTTAAAGGTGTTCTGAAAGAGAAGCCAAAGCCAGACGTAATATAAACATTTGAATCTATTTTAATAAGCATAGGTTCAGTTATACATTTAATTACAGAAAAACAACCCCTAAAGTCTGAAGGATGCTCAAAAAATTAACACAGAAAGCATCGTTTCTCAAAGTCTGTTTTGACCCTGTATAGCAAGCAGGTGAAAATAAAATAAATACGTAAGCCGAAGCCGTGTTGATTGTGTTTCATGCATATATTTTAGCTGTTTATTCACGATAATAAGATCAGGCTGAATATTCCTCATAAGTGCTGTTCTTGAAATTTAAAATCCCTGAGTTGCTCATATCCAAATAAATGCACAAGCAATTCAGAGTTCACAGAAGGGCTTGCTGTGTTTCACAGTCACCTGATATTACCCACTCCTCAGAAAGGAGGCTATTTCTACTTAATAATTCATCTAAAATAGAAAAATCCATAGCTCTTCAAATAAAATGGGCTGGGGGGAAAAAACTAAATAGACTTGCCTGGCCTGTTTTTCTGGTGCTTTTCCACTTGTTTTTAGCAAACATTCAAATGGTTATTTCTGTCTTTCATGCTCACAAAAAGCAACTTTAAATTTGTTTCTCACGATCGTTCACCCTTGGAAGCTGACGATACGAGTTGCTATATGCTCATCCAGCTGGGGGAAGAAGATCAGGTGACTCATATGACAGAGCTCCTGGCACAAATAACAAATTTTAAAAGCAACTTGGGGGAAAAAAAAGAAAAAGAAAAATTTACCACAAGTATATCTTTTAAACAGAATTTGAATCAAATCTGCCAAATGGAAAGAGTGTTTTCAGACCTTTCCCTTGGAGAAAAAGGTGGGATGTGGCAGATGAATTACAGCAGTTTTTCCAGCTCTTGTGTTGACTCAGGACTAACCTGTTGGACCACCCTGGTTGAACACCAGATTTTGTGAACTATTCCAAGCCTCTGAAATGGACTCAGACAAGGGTTAAACAGAAGGATGGATTCATTTTCACCCGTGGAAAAAGGGGGGGGGATTCTCATCTAAATACAAAATGAGAAGGACCCAAGGAGATTTTGGTGGCAATCTGCTGGATCTCAGTACACCAAGTCATGCAGACTGTCCCTTCTTCTGACTTTAGGGTGTTCTCAAGCAAACAGCTCCAGTGCTTCACTGTCCATGGCTTTAAGAAGTTTTGACTAGGGCACGACTCAGATGTCTAAACACAAGCCTCAACTGCCACTTAAAATAGTTCATGGTGTCTTGACAGGTCTGCAGCCTCATCACACTGGTGCAAGCCTCCCACAGGCCCCTTATTGCACTTTCCAGACTCTCTTGGATACTCTTGGGTCCCAAAATTGATGCTCAGTATTTATATATGGGCACCAGAACTTTTCCCCTAAACTGAATCCTTCTGGCTGTAAAATAAATTCTTTACATTCTGGCCTGGCCAACATGGCTCTGGAGGGTAGATTATTCCCTTCTTTCATCTTTTAAATTTCTGAAGACTCTCAGTTAAAACAATTGTCTTCATTCAGTCTCTTTTTTCACAGGCCAATTTCCCTGGAGCTCTGATCTTTCTGCTCTCCCTCTAAACCTGGCCTCAGCCAGCGCTGCATGGGCTGGAGGTCATTCAGGAGTCTGGCAGGCAATATTCCTGCTTATACATGCTAATATCAAATTTGCTTTCTCCACAACTTCAAGATGGTATTCTCTCCTCTTTAACTTGAGATCTGTTCATCTCTTCATGACCTTTAATGAAGCATCACCACCTTGCTAGGCTCACCTGATGTTCATGTACCTTATTCCTACTCAGACTTGGACTCTGAAATTGCCCTTAGGGACTGGTACCCTATTTTTTCCACACCGTTTTTTTTTTCCAATTTATCAAGATCTTTTTGAATTATTCTCTTTCCTTTCAGTGATCTGGCTGCCCACACACGTTTAATACACATATTTATTTCACAGGCTTTAACAAACGCATTGAACAGAACTGGTCCAAGGACAGAGCCCAAGGGAGCCTGCTCAGTATCACTTTCCATTTTGACCCTTGATAATTTACCTCTGCAATCCCCATGGTTCAGATATGCTTCTCTACGTGGTCATTTTATTCACTTGCCCCACTTGGAGAGATTTTGGGGCGTGGTATAAAGGCAGAGGTTTCAAAGCAATATGTCATTTTACTCCAACAGAAGATCTGACTGTTTATTTCCCCTCTCCCGTTGAATTCCTTTGACCTGTTGCCCTGTGTATAAAGGCAATATGAATAACCGTGAGCCATGTGGGGGGGAAGGTTACCGTGACTCACACTACCATGCTTTTTTGTTCTCCCTTTGGTGCTGTATTGCCTAGTGCATGTCCTCACTCCTGGCTCTTGCCACAAAAGGCGGCAACAATCAACCAAACCTCCGAATGAGTAATCTGCTCACAAAGAGCCCTTTGAGCTCACAAAGTAGTTGCAGGGAGGAAATGTCCCACTGGGGAACCAGGTGGACAGCAAACATTCGCTTTCCATTACAAATGAGTTCAAGGGAAATGGAGTTACCCCAGCATGGGATGCCAAATCCGTATCCAAAGATACTTCCCACCATCCAAGCCAAACATACTTCCCTTTCTCTCCCTCCCCATCTCCCCTCCTTGTTTACAAACACGTTTACAAGTACTTGATAGGTGACCTTATTTACTTAGTAACCTGTGGATTCATTTATCTTGAAATTAGCAGGTAATGAACTGGAAACCCTCAACAACCCTCCCACTAATTAACATGATAATAAGATTGTTTTGCTACAGAGGTACAATTAGCATGTATGAGCTAGAGGGGGAGAAAGATCAATAAAATGTCTGAAGGGTACTAGGAACCAGTCTCAAGAAGAGAACAAAAGAAAAGAGCTTTATGGGGTTGCAGCAACTTAGAGGCCTAGTGCTTCAAAGATATCCAGAGTTGTGCTCCTCTTTCCATTAGATTTGCCTCCAAGTAGGCTGGGAGGAGCTACCTGCATCATATACTATTTCTTCCCAGTCAGAGTACGTTAAAGCTGTATGAAGAGTTGTGTAGCTGATCCGTTCCAAACAATGTGGAGAAAGAGGGAGGAAATAGAGAAAAAGATTGGGAAGAAACAAAACATATATGTGGCATCTGTCCATAAAAACAACACAGGAACGCAGGTGTTAGATGGTGAAAGAGGATGATGTCGAGTCATTTACTGCCCATAACCATGCAAGGACTTTGGCACGTATGTTGAGAAACATCTCTTTGCTGTTCAACTCGCTTTCAGGAGGTTACTTGGGTAAGTAATGCTTAGCTGTAAATCTTTGTAGGATCATGTTTTACATAGGGACTGAATGAGGAATAGCAAGAAAAAAACCTGCATAACCACTTTAATAGCCCCTTTTTGCTAAATCAGATCAGTTTGGCTGAAGGTTGAGTTAGGGAGATCTCACATGTGAGGGTGATATGCAGCTGGACAGAACTAACTTTGCCAGCCGGGGAGGTCTGTCTCCAAAAAATACCTGGTTAGGTGGAATAAAGCTGAGCCAAAGCAAGGCTATTCCTCTCCAGAGCAAGGAATATGAAGGAAACAGGAGGATTTTTCTTTTCTATGTTCATAGTTGCTTATCTACTAATGTATGGACCAGATGTAACACATCCATGGCTGTACTGGGGGGAGAGGGGGATATACAGCTGAGATCCACAATAGAGCTTGATGCTAACATGGAACAGGAATTCGTGAGCTAACAGGGAAGAAAGGGTTTGGGGCTACAACCTTGTTACTCACAAAAGAATACAGAGGGACTAAAGCCACACCTAGTTATTGAAAATTAAGTGTAAAGTAGTGGTCCGGCATTTGTTGCACTGTCTGATGTTGAGTTGAAGAGCCTTTTGTGCAGATATTGCCGATTAAATGAAGAACTTTGGCTTTCAGCTTGAAGGAGCTTGTTTTAAATCTTTGCAGGTCTCAGTGAAGCTCAATCGAATTCTTTATTTTTTTATAAGTTCCCATAAGTATTGGCTCCTCTACACAAAGCCATATTTTGCCCTAGATGACTTGGGAAATGAGATCATTCACAGCCGCTTGACGTAAATGGTGGGTGCTGAAGGCTCAAATCTGGCCCCAAGCTCTTTCCCTCACATCTGGCTTAACCTCACATCTGTCCTCCCCATCTGTACTGACGCCTTCTGTCACCTCCGAAACTTTACATTGTGCAGCACATTTCAGCACACACGCTGCCGAGGAATTTGGGAGAGTCGTGCGCCTGGAGTCGAGTCTTCAGGTAGCACCGACGCCACCTGCGAATGTTTTACTGTGCATCTGATTTTCGAACAAATGTTATTCATCACTCATTTGAGTTTACAGAATATTGTCTCCTGGCATTCTTTAGAACGCGAAAGAGGAAAGAAAACTATTAATTACTTTTGATTGACATTTTCCATTTGTGTGTGTGTGTGTGTGGGGGGGTTGTTGTGCATTTTTTTAATAGAACCTCAGGTTTGAATTGGGTAAACTGACACCTTGCAATCTGATCTGACAGCCTTGCTTTGTGTGGGAGTTTGTACGACTCCAAAATTTCAGCTGTGAGACTTTCTGCGTGAGCAGTCATTTTATTAGAAGTTTTGACACCTCTCCTAGGAGGCATCAGTGCCCGCTGTGTGAACGGAAACACCAAAAAGAGCATTGTGTGATGCAGAGTGGGAAGGGAATAAAAGAAGTTCTGTACCAAATAGCTGAAATTAGCTTAGATAAAAATCTTTGGAGACCTTACTTCACAATAATAATAGTGGGACACTGGGGGCCATCCCTCTGTAATTATTCTCGTGGATTTATATTATCGTTTAAAAGCCACAGATGCCCACATAGTTTTGTTGCATTTTGTTTCTCCCTCTGAATCTGCCTGTTTTCTGTTATTATGGATTTAAGAGTTTATGATTTTCTCTTGTAAGAGAGTGGCAGCATCTTTGGTTTGTTTCAACTTTGACACTTGAATTTTGTAACTGATTTGTTTATGCTGGACTTGGAAACTACTGTCTGTACCTGTATGGGGTACACCAGCTAAGTCGAGTGGTCCAGAACTTGTTGGTGCTATGGATTGTGCCTGCTTCTGCTGCCATTGATGGGACTGAGGAAAGGGGAGAGCTGAAAAGCCACCCTTTAGTACACAATATTGTATTTCTGCAATAGAGAAACCCTGTCAGGATTCGCTAGAAGTGTCCTGTTTCCATGTGGGGTGCAGCTGGGTAAAGGTAGTTGGCCAAGTGAAAAACACATCAAGCAGAAGCTGGTTGCAGGAAGCAATGGGAAATGCAGAGATCTGACTCAGGAGGAGAAACGCATAAGGGGCTGCACCTTAGAAAATTGAGCCTGTCCCGAGCATAATCCACCCTGCAAACCCTGTCCTCTGTTTTGCTTTGTCCCCTTTAGCTAAAAGGGTGTTTTTGTGCTTGCCTGGATGTGATCTTGGATGGGAAAGTCATGAGAATCCCTCATGTCTGTAATTTCCTGTCTTTCTGTCATGTCCCTGCCGTACACTTCCCATGAACTGGAGCCTTCTTGAACAAAATTTGGACTGGGGACATGCAAAACAAAACCTGATCACTTGTAGAAATGAGGCTGAGGGCTTTGTGGGGAAAAGCTAGGCTGATTTGATTTTTTTTTTTTTTCCTTTTTTTTTCCCTGCTCCTACTCACCTGCCCTCAGCTAGGTTGATAAATACCTGTGAAGTGTTTGCTAGAAAAGTTCCTAGGAGTTCATTGTAATGAGCAATCCTTCTGGCCTAGATTTGTATCTTCCTTGAGAATAGGTGTAATTTTAGATCTGCTTTGCAAGTTCTTTTTTTTTTTTCTTTTTTTTTTTCCCCCCTTTTCTTTCCAATGCTCCTCAGTACAATAGGAATCTTGTCCCATGGTGTGAAGCCCCTGCAGAGTTATAAAATTGTGTCACCTTCCCTGCCTCCCTTATAAGTTACTCGAAGTGACACTATTAAAAAGAGAAACCACAGGATCTCCTGGGATCAAAACAATGTCCTGTTGTTATCTTAACACCACTCCGTTTGGCTTTTTTTGGCTTTTACCTTTTATTTCCTACAGCCCTATGCAAGCAGAGTTTGCCTTGCATTGTGCTTCCTTCCATGCATGCATTTTCTCAGAGAAGATGCTTTTATTTCTGAAGGATATGCTGGGTGGCCAGAGGTTTCAGGTTTCTTCAGTAGGGATTCATCTCTTCCAGGAAGGGGGTGGGGGGGGAGGTTGGAGTGAAGAGGCCAGCTAAGAAACTTTCATCTCTGTGCAAGAAGGGAGGAGAGACTTAGATGCTCATCACCTCCTCAGAGGAAGATTTAAGCTCAAGTATTAACTAATAAACTCTCTATCCCGTGGGAGATGAGAGAGGGCGTGTGGGGGAGGGAACGGACTAAACATGTGTGAGTTTCCCACTTTGAGCAGGAGTTTTGGTGGCCTGGAAAATGTAATACGTTTTTTCCTTGCAGATGCTCTGGAGTGTGACTCACGAGCCTTTGCAGCTCAGGCGGTTTTGCAGAAGGAGCTACCAGCAACCCCTTTGTCCTTCCTGTGATATTAACGAATAAACTCAAGGTAACTCATACCTTAGAGCAACGTACCGCTGTAAGTAAATTGCTTCAATTGGTGTTTTCACACTTGTTTCCTGTCTGTTAACAGTAACAGACGTTACCTATGGGAGAACAGCTTTATGCCTGTGTAAATGCCCAGGTCCAGAATACATCCGTGTGTTATACACCCTTAAGTCTGTTTGAATGCGTGAAGTGTCCAGCTGCATTTTCTATGTTACACGTTTCTGCAACATGATTTTATTTGTAACTTGAAGATCCTGCTATTATATATTATAACTTGAGGGTGAAACTCTTCATAATGCTACCTTGCACTTACTGATTTTGACCCAAAAGCCCACAAAGCGCCTGACAAATGCTAAATGGCTTTACCAGAGACTCTGGAGGTCATTAATTACAGTTATATCCATTTTACACTTATGCTAAATGAGGGTTTCATTAGTTTGTAGTAGAGCATGCAGTGACTTGGTACAGTGCATGGACTGAAGTAGACAAAAGCGTCAAAAGTTTTCTGCCAATTTACAAAATCTCCCAACAGTCTAATTTGAGACTTTCAGCTCACACACTTGGGGAGCGAGTGTGGAGCAAAGCAGCAAGTTTTCCAGGAGGGACCTGTGATTACACAGCCAACAATTTTTCAGCATCCTAGAGCTGTCCTGTTCCATGGCACAGAGTTGCCCAGAATTGAAAGAGGGGCTTCTCATCATCCTACAGTACATCTCCATCACTGCTCTTTCTGAGAGGTATGCACAGAGCTGTGGCCAGGAACGGCTGCAAAACTTAGGTGCAAAAGGATCCTTGAAATGAGATCAGTGAAGCAGGTCAATGTTATTTGTACTTTGGGTGTTGGCTGATGGGTTTTAACCCTTCTGAACAGAGAAGAGCTGTAGAACTGCAACATTTTGTCTGGCATCTTGTCCAGCCGCCCTGAGAACTGATGCCATCTCTCCTTACAGACTGGAAAGATTGTTGGGCTGGAGAAGAAGCAGCGCCCTTCTTGAATGTCTCTAGCAATGTCAAAAGTATCTCACAGACTTTACAAAGATAACTTGTCCTAATGAAGATATCACTATAATGACAGCACATAGGTGAGATGCTCTGCCAAGGCTCTGTTCTGTCCAGGATCTTAGGTGGCCCTGTTCACCTCCATGTGTAAACACCTCTTTGTCATATCTGGTCTTTAACAGCAAAGGATCTTTACTCACAGTTCTACAGAAAATCAGGTGGCTGAGGAGGAACCTGAGCCAGAACTGCTGCATCCCCATCTAGGACTTTATCCATTAAATAAGTCCCTCGTAGTCTTAACTTTGTGAACAATTAAGTATTAATAAATTAATTATGTACTTAATTAATATGAAAATGTAACAATCCACTGAAATAGTATGTTGCAAGCAATCTCATCTCTTCTTGTTAAAGACAGCTTTATCCTCTTAATTTCCAGTGGCCGCTACGGTTCCTGTGCAGTTCGTGGCTTTGGCTGGTGGATCCCTGCCTTGGGCCAGCCTTTCTAGCAGTCAAAGGTGAGCGCAGCCTGGCCCCTAGTTTCTACACAAAGACTTACTGCAATATGCATATCTGTCGTCATGCCTTTTACCTTTGTGTGACATTTCTGAGTGTTTTGAGGTTTCCTTTTTTTTTTTTTTTTTTCTGTTTATTTTAATTAAACATGACTAAACAATGATTCTCTGGGTGGGAATCATTCTTCCTAATAACCACAGTGTGCATACTAACTATACTAAAAATAAATCTTGTCTCTGACTAGTTAAAAATTGCAGTGATTTGTTGATGCTTTTTACCTGTCACTAGTAAGATATAAATATAAATAAGTAGAATTACATTTAAAATATCCATCACTTCACATATGGAGAGTGGCAATGAGTGGGCTGTAATAATAAAATATACTTTATAAGTGTCATAATCATTCAGACACCAGGAACTCATAAGCCACAAATCCGAGATTCAGATGATGAATTGTGATTTTGTTTTAAAAGCCAGACATGTCAGCTCCATGTACATATTGGGAATTGTAGTTCAAGTGACCTCTGCTAAAACACTGACCTTAACAATGACTTTGTTTTACATTTCCCAGAAACTTTTTAAGTAGGTGTGATACTTCCCAAATGCAGTTGTTGCACTAATACTAATGTAAAATAATTTAAAATATTTTTGACACCTTTGTTGTGGTCATATATTATACGACACAGAAAATGAGATTCAGTGAATGGCTTAAAATTAATTCTATTTTGGGGTCTTTGTAACATCATAAACCCCTTGGGATTCACCTGTGTGATATATGGTATCACTGGATAAGATGATATTCTTCTAAAACTCCACAGCTCATCCATTCTTGCATGCAATAAATAAATACATTAAATATACATATGGAGGAGTGTTTGTATTGGTACATATGAAAGCGGGTTAGATAACACTCAAGGGAGACTCCTTGGACTGTAGGGATCTTAAATCTGATGGAGGAAGGTTGATTCAGTGGACTTCAGAGACCCGGATTCTGCTCCCTCTCTCTCCTGCAAGTTCCTCCTGTGTGACCTTGGATACGCCGTTTAAACCCAAACCTTAAAAGTATTTAGGCTCCTGATTCCAGTTGAGATGCCTGATTCATGTTGATTTCGGTGGGAATTTAAGATCTGAAAAGGAACCGAGCACTAAAATCCCTTGAAAGATCAGGGCTATATCTCTCTGGGCTTCAGTTCCCCCCTTTTTAGATGGAGATAATACTAATTCAGAGTGACTTTGCTTGGGTGAGAGTGTAAAGGATCATAAGGCAGCACGTTCTCGGGATCTGTACAGATGTGTGAAGTCCTGTCGCTGATTCCGTATGAATAGCTGCATGCGCTATGTAGATATAATTATAGTCATATCGAATGAAAACACAATTAAGTTCCAGAATTGGAGCTGATTGGCATAACAAAGCTGAGATTTACTGCTTCCTTCACCAAACCAGTGCAGGTTCTAACACAAATCATGCCTCTTAGCTTTCAATTTGATAAACTTTCAGCTATTTTGACATGTAGAGCCAACTGCAGCCTACTCCATCCTGACAAAAAGAGCCTAACAAATGGATTTTCAGTCACCCACTGAACGGAGCTAGATGACAGATCTACATGAAATCCTTTTTGGAGGGAAGGCAGCCTTTTAACTTGATTGATGAAATTATATCTAAATCTGGTAGATTTGGGACTTCAAAGGCATTTTTGCCTACTTAGGGCATCCCAGATGAAGGGAGTATGCTATTTGTACCAAACTCCCATGCTCAAGTGGTTTGCAAATTGACCCCTTTGTAATAGGTTAAAGGTTCCGCGCTAGATAACGGTGGTTCATTTTGATTAATTATGTCAGGGAATTAATGTATGATTACTAACTTTTAGCAGACCCTGCTCTTTCTGACCTCGAGCTGCTTGTTTGTGTGGCTGGTTGTAATTTTCGACCAATGGGTTACGAGAGGTCACTGTGTGGTCAGCATATTTTAAACAAAGAAAAGGGAGGTGGGGAAGGGGGAGCAGAGAAACAGCAATCTCTGATCTGAGTGGATGGACTACAGTTTACTGACCTGACAGGGGAGATTTGTTAAGTGTTTCGACAGTAGATTTTTATACATTTACCCTTTCCGATAAAATATTCTTCCAAGAGCTAAGAGAGTGGCCTGGAAAGATGTCGGGAGGATAATTTAACAGTTGAATTTGAAGCCCATAATTGCGCTTCGTACTGGTTTCAATAGCAGAGAACCTTGTTAAAAAATAAATTGGGCAGTGTTCAGTTTCGCACTTGGATTGGCTGAGAGCAAGGGTGAAAGCCTCTTATTAAGCCAGTGCCTGGGAAATGCCGCTTGCAAATCTCTTAACCAATCACTGAAGAGTTAGCAAAGGTTGATAAAACAAGGAGTTGTGGGGATTTAGCTCCATTTCATATTTTAAACTCTTGGGTGGGTATGTGAAGCCATCCGAGTATTTCTAAAGACTAGAAAGGAAATATGTGAGGCCCAACGCTGTAAAAACCCCTGCACACTGAATCAACTGTATTCACTGTGTTCAATATTGTATTCAATGGAATTACTCATGCTGAAAGTGAAGACTATGCCTAGGTCTTTACAGGACATTAACTATACTATGAAAATCATGGTAGACTACTGTGGAGATGGAGGGGCTAGGAAACAGGAGCCTTAAATTCCTCCAGTCCTTGCACAAACTTTCTGATTGAGACAGAGTGATCTAAGCACATACTTTTAAAGCAACTAAAGCAGGACTTGAGTTTTAGAGACACATCAAAAGCTATTGGAATCAGGGATATCTGTCACTTCTGAAAATCAAATACTTACTGCTGATCCTATATAGACATAGAATTAAGTTACCAACAGCCAACAGGAAAACCAAATTGCTATTATCTTCCCTGGGTCTCACTCTTATGTTAAAAAATGGGTCTAAAATGCCTACCTTGTTTATAGGAACACAGGGAGGCTTAGTTCATTAATGTTTGCACTGTGCTTTATGGTCCTTAGATGAAAGGCACTACTGATGCTTAGAGAATGATTATTATTGTAATACTTATTTGAAGAGCAATAGGCACATTTGTTTTATTTTCCACCAAGCCCCTTCAAACACCAGGGTGTCCAATTAAGCTGTAATCGGAATAAGGGCTAGGACTTTGTTGAAACTTTTCCAGTTCGCTTTGGAAGCCCCAGTTTTGCTGTACTCTTGGTTGTACCTTTTTGCCTCCACGGGGGTCTGTAGCTGGCTTTGGCTTCCCTTCATTTTGTTGTTCCCTGCAAAAATATGCTCTTGCCAAACTATCCTTAGCATTTTTTGAAGAATTTGAAGGAAGAGATTGGAAAGGTAAGGACAGTGAATGTGACGAGAAGACTGCATATGGAGACAGTGGTGCCAAAGAAATAGAGAAGCTAAAGGAAAGACAAAAAAAGTATTATTTGGAGTTGTGTAGACATAGATATCTATATCTATAAATACATATAAACCTGCATACATGTCTGTTACGATTTGCTAAAATTGGCTGATTCTTCTGAAAAGTCACCTCTCACAAAACTAAGATAAGAAATAAGATTTCTGATTTGGTTTAGTGGCACTGGGAAAAACAAATCTTAGGCAGGACTGCAGGCTGAGCTCTTAGAATTGGTTGGCAGGCTGCTGATCATTGCTGATTGCCCTGCAGCTTTTACAGGCCAACCCACGCTAAGCATAATCCAAACTAGCGTCTTTTGCTACTTACTGAAGGAAAGACTTGTGTCAGGTTGACCACTTCTTAGGCCAGCGTCCCATTCACGGGGGGAGCTATGAACTGATTCTTCAGGCAGAAGTAACCTACAGCACATCCTGACCCTGCTCCATGAGTGACAACCAGAAATTCAGTTTCCTAGTCCCTGCTTTGACTATTAGATGCAATTGCCTCTTGAGCTCTTCATTTAATGGAAAGTCTCACAGCTGCTGTCAGAGCACGAATGTCACTATTATTTACTTATTTAGTCATTTTACAGTAGTGTTAGGGATCTCAGGCAGGTCATCGTGCACACATTTAATAAATTGCAATCCTGCCTCAAATGATTTACAATCAAAGCTGTTGATTCAGGAAGGTACTTGCACATACATGCTCTTCAAGTAATCAGAAAAGCACATGCTAACTTGCTGTCACACAGCAGATGAAAACTTCCTTCAGTGCTAGCTGTCCAGAATTAGGTCCTGAGCTGGAAGCATACCAAGCTGTGAGAAAATAAAGAGTTGTTGGGGAAGTAAGGATTTCAGGGTACGTTAACAGTGTTATTACAGTTTCAGCTGGCTCTTATAAGAAAATGTGATTTATGCCATTATGTTGTCTGCCTGTCCATCTACCTCTAACAAGTCTTAAACTTGGACAACATCAACCAGACTTGGCAGAGGGATAGGCAGTGCTGGATTAAATGTAGGTCTGTGGGCACAAGCAAAAAGTTCTCAGTTGTTACCATCCCCAAAGTGCGTAGCGTGCAGGTGGCTGGAAGTGCTGATTCTGAAGCAGTAGGGTAAAACAACACAGGCACAACCATGCTTTTAGGCACGTGAGAACCTACACCGCAGCAAGGTCAGGATATCAGGTTTTAGAAGTTCCACTTCCCAGGGAACCTCTGGCTTATTTGTTTTTGAGCATAAGGGAATGAATTTCTCAGGCCTTTGAAGGCGAAGGGAATTTGGTATTGCTTCCTACAGAGCTAGGATTGTACCCTGTTACACAGCCTGTAGGGACAGAAAACATTTGTTTCCTTTCTTAACAGGGGAAACCAAAGCGAATTAGGAGCAACAGGCTTTGGGGCTGGTAAAGAACGCGTCAGGCCCTGGTAGCTTTATACATGTTTGCACATTGGAGACTTGCACTTTCATGCTCTTGTGTGCGCCCAGGTTTCGGTGCTTGCGCATGCTCCGAGTAAAGAACAGCTCTGAACAATGCTCTTTAATTTAATGATCTTAATAAGCACACGGGGGAAGTGTCTTTACTGTATAGACACAAACAATGCTACATGCTTCAACACGAAGCATAATTAGGGTGTGCAGTGAAATAAAGGGGGTGAGGGGGAAGGGGACATTTTTTTAAAAATGAGAACAGAGGTGACTTCCAACAGAACTTCAAAACCAGCTTGGCTAACAATGAACATAGCCCCATTCTTTTTAATCATCAACAAAATCTATCACACATGTTCTTTCAAGTAAAGTTTATTAGAAAGAAATTGCTACTAGAGAACCACATGTGAGCTCTGACTTGGCAAGGTCAGGCCAGGGCAATAAACCCTTGAACTTTACAAATATGCAAAGCTGACATAAATAACAAATTAAACCCAGCCAGGTGTAGAGCTGCAGTGAGCTGCTTGCCAGAAAGATTCAAACTCTGGCCAGTGTGACCTCTGTTAGCTTGTGTGGAAAGCAGAGGCTTATCTCCTTGGCTTGTTGTCCACAAAGGTTCATACCTGAGGGCTCAGGTCACTTTCTTCTTGTTAGTTTAGAAAAATTATATCACTTCATTAGAGGTGTTTGTTCAGCTTCTGAGTGTCCTCAGGCATTTGGATGCATTGCTGGGTGAGTGATGATTTTGTCAGAACTGGAGGTTTGGTGTTTTGGGCCCTCTTTGAGGGATTAGAGCAGGATCCACTAGAAGGGGGAGTGTGGAGATGCCTCTGCTTCAGGATTTGGTGAGGTAGGATGGGGAAGGGAAGGCTGGGGTATTTGACCACTGTGGGGTAATGTAGAATTATAGAATGTATACCCCAAATAGCTGAAATTAGTAAATATAAATGTACTGCAAGCTGTCTGACTGGCCCTGTGAGACCTCTGAGGGGTGCAGCTTGGGTAGCTCACAGAATTACGTATCAGCCAAGTGCTATTTTGGATCGAGCTGCAAAAGACGCTTCAGAAAAAGGAGCCAATCCTTGCACCAATTTTAGCCATATCTGTTGCAAATTCTCTTTGTAATCAGGGCTTCATTAGAGGTGTAATTCTCTCTGCAATCAATCACTGTATCATTCTGAGCCTCACTGCCAGATTTCCAGAGGCATTCAGCTGCAGATACGCCATCTCAGTGGGATTTTCAAATGTCTCTTAAGCGCATTAAGCACCTAACTTCCACTGAATGCTCAAGGGGTTTTTAAAATCCCACTATATGTCTCTCTCTACATCTTGCCCTTAAACAAGTGCTTAATTTTAAGTGCAGGTAGTTTCATTGATGTGTATCGTACTACTTGTGTGGTTAAACATGTGCTTAAATGCACAGTTAAACCATGGCTGCAATGGGTGGGGGAGGAATTTGATGCAAACATACAGTTCTTTAAATATAAATATTTTGCTCTTGCACCTTAATTTTTGGATACTGGTTTGAGGCAGAAGCAGTAAAAAAGAAACGTCTCTTTAGACTTGAAAGTTGAGGAAATTTGCTCTGAGAATCACAAAAAAGGAATAATGTAGCACGCCAGGATGTGATGTTCTAGAGAGTCCCTTTACAAGTGTAACCAGACTTTACAATATCTTTGCCATGAGAATTGCTTTGACATTTATTTTATTTTTTTTTTAAATGTGAAGCCAGACCTCTTACAAAAACACTTACCCTGAGAGGCAGTACTCTGTAGTGACTACTGAGCTGTCGTGTCGTCTTGAGCAACGCGTTTCACCTCTCTGTGCTTCTATTTTCCCTCCCACTGTCTTTACTATTTATATTATAAGAACTCTGGGGCAGGGATGGTCTCTGTGTTTGCATAGCTCTCTCTGTAATGGTGTTGTCTCTCTGCTGGGACCGCTCAGTGCTGTCGTTAGTAAGATCTAGTGACTTTCTGGCACAATCCAAAAAACTGTAGGAATAAGCAATTGGAAAAACCCCCTCTTCCTGAGTTACTTTGGGTTTTAGTTTTGTTTCTGAGTCACAGGTTAGGGCTCCTCAACATGTGAGGTTTATATAGACTTGTTAAAAAGATCTGTCCTGATAAATGGGTCGGATGCTTTTTATAGAGTTCTCCACTGGGTCCACTCCATCATAATGAAGCTTCAACACAGGCTTCCACAGAGCTTCGAGAGAGAAATCCAGGAAGGAGAAAGTGAAGGGAGATTGGGTGAGTTTACACTATGTGTTAAGTGGAAGAGCTGCAAAGAGGTTGGGAGACTTGTCATGACATGCAATTAAAGGCTCCTCTGGGAGTGTCTGTATAAACTCTACACATAGCAGAAAGAAAACAGACAGCTGACAGTTGTACTGCGAAGTCTTAGAAGAATATACAGTGTTCGCTGCTGACACTCAAAGGCAATTTTGCCGAGTTCTGTGAAGTCTAAACACTTTTACTTAGAGTTAGGGACAATTCCTGTCAAGGAAGGGCTTGAATTTCTGTTCTCGCTGTTATGAGTTAGCTTCCAGGAACCTCTCTTGAACTGAACATGACACACGCTTTGTTTTAGTTATGTTTCCATTTGATGGAGGCCCCTGCTAGTGCTTTTTTGCCTTTGCTATTGATTGTGTCTGGAGCGTGTGACAGGTATCCCGTCTGCCTAGCTTCTTATTCAGAGCACATCTTGTAATTCCTGGGTCAGGCTTTTGTTGTGTGTCTCTCAGATTTTCTAGCAGGGGTGCGTGCATGTGAGATGCAGCCAGAGTTGCAAATGAGGAGACACAGGAAAAGACAAGTTCTGCAGGACTTTGAGCACCAGGGAGCAAATAAATCTTGCTTTGAAAGACCCAGTTCTTAAGTACCTTGAGAACAGTGTTGATTACTGAGAGGGGAAGGGAGCGGAAAGATGAGAGGAAACTTCTGACCTACCACCTCCTTCAGCCCCCTCTTCCTTCATGCTGTTGAGAAGCCTGCATGAGGATTTGAGTTGGTTTGAGGTTGAGTGACTCCTTGATTTATTTAATTAGAAGGAAATCTCCACAGGTCTGCAGTGGAACTTGTGATTAGAATGAAAAATACCTTGTTGGTGGAGACAGAAGTCCAACCTTCTATCAACCTATCTTGCTTCTATCAAAGCAAGAGCTTTAACCTTAGATTCTCTTAATGAGGTGGGTGAGGTCCCCAAGCAACAGGCTGTTGGCTATCTCAGTCAAGGCCCACATTTACCATAGAGCTCCAATGGGTCAGTATTGCCAGGTGGCTTCCATTTGCTCCATGCAGATCTCTGTTCTGTGTCTGGGAGTCTGTTGTGTCTCTTATTCCTGCAGTTACTTCTTTGGTACCCCTTTTGTTCTGGTAGAGAGAGGACTCTTCCTTGGCTACTTCTAGTATTCCATGTGCAGGTCTGTTAAAAAAGAAAAAAAAGACAATATGTAGAGAACCTGAGCATTTTGTACCATCAGAGGCATTATTGTGAAATATTCTGGTTATTTATTCTTGGGATGTAATGACCTTAGTCTACAAAGACCTCAGAAGTCCTACAGAAGAAATTTAAGTAGATTTTTATTTCTTTCTAGATATAGGGGAATGCAAAATGAGAAGAAAACAACTCGGAATCCACCAGAGAATTTAGAGTGCAAATTTAATTTATATGGGATGACTGTGGTGATGGGGAATATAGAAAATTCTAAGTTTTGATGGTTGGGCCAGGCTCAGAGCCTAAAGGCATATATCACTGATGAGTATTAAATATTTAAAAGAAGGTTTATTTAGAGTCCTCAAAACTGACAGGATCTTAAATACAAGATCATATGGCAAGAAAGCTCAACATCATTCTTGTCAGGGTGAATTAACTGTGGACTATAGCCCTGTATAAATAAGCAGCCATGGAAATTCCCAGCTTCATTTAAAATCCTGAAAAACAAAATCATCTTCACTGAGAAGACAAAAGAATAAGGCCAGGACAGGAAGAAAGAGGATGGACTCAAACCCTCTGAGCAATTTTATCAGCATGTATTTCTCAGGTAACTCCTCAATTATTTTAGCAGCAGAATATGGAAGAAATGTATTTCAAGGGTTCGTTGTTTATTGCCCAGTACAACTGGCGTTGGTTGAAATGAATGACATTTAAAATGCATTTCCTAGTACAATTTTTTCAGTTAAATCTTTCCCTTCTAGGTGTTTCTTTGAGCTTTTGGGAAAGTGTTCCTCCTCAGGGGAAAAAGTTGCTATTATTATTGTAAGAAGATTCAGTCTGGCTGTCCCCGAGAGACTCATTGAGAGTATTCATCTGTATCTTTCTTTTTTAATCCTTCTCACTACAGCATCCCCTCCTGCCTTGGAAAATGCTTCCCCTCACTTAGACTGGTGAAGTTTGTGGCAACACAGCAAATAAGTTTGGCCCAGTAGCTTTATGATGAGTATCAGTGTGTTGGTCGTGCTGGTGTAAAGGACAGGGGACTCTCCCCCCAGAAATGGTAGACCCTGGAAAGGAGCCTTGGCCAAGAGCCACAGTGGTGTTTGTGCTGTGTTATGATAAAGTGGACCTCCTCTGGCCTTGTTTGCGCATCACAATAAGTCTTGGGAGGGTTTTAAGGATTTCATCATGCCAAAAATTCTCCTTCCTCGGCTTTAGCAGAGAGCTGCCAATGTGGTATTTGTACTGCTGTGGAAGCTTTTCTCCAGAAGGTCAGTGGGGGAGTGTAATCAGTTTAGAACTGGATGTTGTAACTTACTTGAATGAAAGATTTTTTTCTAAAGGTGACATTAAGATGAAATATTTAAGATAAACTAGAAGATTTGACTGGAAATTCACAATGTCCCTCTGAAACAGTCCACGCTGATTTACTGATCTTCCATTTTCAATTTATGAGCTGAGACCAGAGTATACCACTGGAGGATGAGAATAGAGTAGTCATATTAGAGCCAGCTCATATATCCTACAGACAGACTTTGGAAGAATTAGAAAGTATAATAAAGTGCTTGTCCCTTTAAGACACTGCTTGGCTCCTCGCCAATTTAGATCCTGGAGCATTAGATATTTTAAAAGCCCTTAAAACTGTCTCTTTTTTTTTTTTTTTTCTATTTCTTTTTTTTTTTCCTCGTTGTCTGAGGTTTTCACCTTTTAACAATGAAGAAACAATAGTAGGAGCATCCTTTGCTTTACAGCTTTCTTGCCCTACAGCTTATGGAGGGATGAATTCTGTTCCCCATCACATTATTTTAAATATGAGATAACTCTTTTGAAGGCAGAGCATGTATATGACACGGCTAAGAGAGAGAAAACATATCTTGTTTTAAAAAGCAAATTACCCTGGGATACCCAAAGGCACCCAGGTACTTTTCAAGGATATAAATACTGCCAGGGCTCTGTGGTGACCTTTGGTCTCCAGCATTTTCAGCTAATGGTCACCGTATGTGGCAAAAAAGCTGACCCTGCAATTGCTGTGGGACCTGACTGGAATTTTGGATGTCCCCATGGAGGGCAGCCACCTTATCAGTGAGCTCAGTGGCCCATGGGTCAAATGTACAAGTACCAATGTGGGCTCTGCTGCAGCACCCAGTGCAATCCACTCGATGTGGCTTCTCCTCCCAGGGAGAGTCAGAGGGCTTTAAAGATATCACAATAATTCTCTGGAGGTATTTCTGAAGAGCATTTAATTCAAAACCAGCCCCTTTGCTAAGGGCTTAAATACCTAAATAAGTCTTTTTGGTGTGTGTTTTTTTTTTTTTTTTTTGTGTGTGTGTTTTTTTGTTTTTTTTTCTGTTTTGGTTTGTGTTTTTTTGTGGGTTTTTTTGGTTTTTTTTTTGTTTTTGTTTTTGTTTTTGTTTTTTTTGTTTGTTTTCCAAGACACTATCCCAGAAAGTTGTTTTGGAGGGTTCTGTTTTGGTTTAGCTCTGCAATATAGCTTGATGCAAGATAGAAGAAAGTTGAGGAAAGATGAAAGGTTGTCTGGGGCAAGAATTAAAAAAGAAAAAAAAAAAGACAAACAGTAGGCCAGGGGGATTGTCTGAATAAAAAAGGGTAAAGGACCCAGGGAACTTTTTGTGTCATAGCAGGTAAATGGAAACTTGTGGCTCACTCCAGCATTTGTTGTTCCTTCAGATTTGATTCTTCTGGTTGGGACCCAGGTAGAGATCCCTGCCAGTTTTAGGCAGCAATTTCTTCTTTCAGCAGGTTTAATCTCCCCACTGCATGAGACCTCTTTAAGGGAGGATTCAATGTTCCTTTTCTCTCTTCCTGGAGATTATAAGATAATGCATCTGGAACAACATTAGCTCATCCAGGTCTGTGGTTTTATTTTTGATAATCAAATCCCAGCAATCTCATTCTCCATCTGCCTGAACATATTTTTGGGTAAGGGGTAGATGTCAGCTAGTACACATGACTGTGGTCAGATATCGTGAGATCCTCTAAACATGAACAGAAAATTTCTGTTCTCTAAGTTATATCTAAACATTCCTTTTTCTCTTGTGCTGTATTTTCTTTCTGCAGCTGAGAGAGTTATGGTAGTTCAGGCCACCAGAACATGTTTATTTCTCCTTTGGTAGTGTTTACTCAGCAGACTTCCAAACTTGGGTTCAGGCTGCATTTACTCTCAAACGAGAATTATTTTGATGGCCTCAGCCTTATTCGATACAGTGCAGTGTCTATTTGTGTCAAGAGCTAGCATTAAGTCATTGTCTGTCTGGATTAAGTGTTAAGGGTACAAAGAAGAGTTTGTGGATGTCCTGTTAGGAGACAGCTGGCCAAATCAAAGTAGGCTTCCTTCTGAGTCTCGAGAACATCTGCATTCCTAAACAACAAGAGTATTTCTTACAAAACCAAGTGGGTTTTCTGTCAAGCTTAGCCTAGAAGTGAGATAATTATAGGAAAAAAGCTGAAACACATCTTAGGAGCTTTTAGGAGCTTATGACACTTTGTTTGGCCTTTTGTGAAAGCTATTAGTCATTTATCCCCTTTCAGCAGCAGAGCTCTGGTGTGCAACATCTGTGCTCTGCTTCACCTTAAGGCTTCCTCAGGCTCACTGCAGCAGGGATGGAGTAAGTCTTCCTCCTACTAGCATCAGCCTACTGACTCACTCTGTCTCACAAAGTTTTTTGTTTTGTCAATGAGGACATCACGGTTTTCAGTAATTTTCTTGTACTGCTGATTGTATAATGTTAAATATTTCTAATCTTAAACATCTCTGATTATTTATCCTACATCTAATACACAAATCCATAAAGGACAGTAATTTCAATTGTGCTCATAAGTTATGAAGAGATATAAGATTTGTGCTATCTTTTTGAACAGTCATGATGCTCAGATTTTTAGCCTTATCCAAAGCTCTCTGTCAATAGCACTTCTCGTATAAAGCAGGGCATCTTATTCTAGATCAGTCAGTTCTGTAGAAGACACTCTCAATATAGCTTTCATTTTGTCCAAATATCCCCAAACATATTTATTCTTAAAAGAGTTCTAAGGGAGGAAAAAATCTTTTTTTTTTTTCTTTTTATTTTTTTTTCCCTTGGAATGAGACGAGATTTTGTTAATGTTTAAGAATCATAATAAAGAAGAGTTCTGTTTTCTTCAGTAAATCAATTACATATCAAAGTTTTATTTTTATCTACATGAAGCATTGGTTCTCTCATTTCAAATTTTGCTCAGAATGAAGATTATTTAGCAAATTGATCTTCAGATGTTGCCTGGGTTCACTGTGGTGTTAGGAAAAATTTCAGCTTCTTTTGCTGAAGTTTTTTTTTCCATGTGAGTTGCACACATCCATGAGATGATGATAAGCAGACTGGGAAGGGATCTGAACAAATTGCCCTGCATTTTAGCTCTCAATTATACAAGGTGATTTTATGAAAACAAGAAGTGAAGTCTTGAAGGGTCTCTGAATAGCAATGGGAAATAATTCAAGCCAGACTGTTCCTTGTTAGTACCAAAGAGAGACTCCTATAAATTGGTTAATAGAGAGAGTTCATCTACATCCTTTACACTTGATAGTTTTCATTTTCCAACGTAATCAAAACACTCAGGTGCATTAGGAGCTTAAATGCCAGTGAAAGTCAGTGAAGAATAAAACACATGAGCATTCAAAAATGTCCTGATGGCGTGGTGAATTCTGACTATGTAGCAACAACATCAAGAAAGCAAATCAAAGGTCTTCCAAGTTATGAAGTCTGTTATCGCTCAGAGGGTGAACTGAGGGAAATCAGAGTGGGTTTGTGACAATTCATCTGATAGGCTGACTGTCAAAATAACTACTTTATAAACTACAGGAAGATGTGTGTCAGGGCCTTTGACATCTCAGATCTGTGGAAGAATGGAAAGATACTGTAGTAAGTTATCATATTTTTCATTCACAAAGATTTTCAGCAAGTCTACAGATGGAGCAAAGTGAAAAATGCGCCTGGTCAAACTATCTACCTTTGCCAATAAAGACTAGTGGTGAATTTACTTACTGCAGGTAAAGGCAACCAGCTAGTTGAGGTTAGATTTCTGTTGAGTTAGCTCTTCATTTGGTGAAGGCATATGGCTGCTGTTCGGATGTCTAGATGTGACAACCGAGTCATTTTGCAAACTGGTGCATATTCGCAAATAGTAGTGCAAATAATTTAAAATGGAGTCAGGAAAGGAAGTGGTCTTCTCTTCATCATTTACTTCTTGCTGCAAGTCATCGTATGGTTTATATGGCTTCAGTCAGCTCTGGCCTAACATCATCACCCTGAGTCCAGGTGACTCCCACGCATTCCTTGAGAGGGTTTGCAAGAAGTTGTAGGCTGCCACTTGATCGTATAGGCTGCTAGCAAATATTTGTGGTTAACAAAGGCATTGAAAGGATGCCAGATGGATTCACAAACACCCTTTGGCACAGAAAAAAATTATCCAAATACTAATTGTTCCCTTCAAATATTACTCATTGAGAACTGCTCTGTAGGCAAGCTACATCAGGAAACCATATCTTCTCAACCAAAGTGTCTTTGGAAGTGGGAGAAAGTGCTCTGTTTTACCTACACCAGCATAAGCACTATGTAATAATAAAAAAAAAAAAGTGAAAAAAAATCTGAAGAATAATTTAAATGATCCAAGCAGACTAGGTGAGTTTGAATTTGTTCAAGATGGGGACTGCACAGTATTTCACTAGAGGTTCTCAAGTAGGACACAGGATCCCAAAGAATGAATTAATGCAAGGGGACTTGCTCTTTTCCTTTCTTGTATGTAAGGTTACTTCTCCATCGGCACGGTTCCTGCTCTGCAAGCTCATTCCTGCCTCAGGGGAAGGACATTATTTACTAAATCTGTTTTGGGTTTTAAAAGGAGGTTTTGCATTGAAATACATGTCTGAGCCAACCCAGCAGAACTTGTGAGATCTGACAGGAGCAGAGGAGAGGCAGCGGTAGACCAGAATGGCTGCCCTCAAAAAATAGGAGATAAATATTACAACTGAAAGGAAACCTCACTTCCTGCATTTGTGGGCTTTGTTAATATGTAACATGCACATATTATAACTACTTGGTGACAGACTCAAAACCCCCTCTGGCTTTGGGATTCTGTTCACTATTTTTAATCATAATTTAGGTGTGAGGGTTAGGATTAACAGCAGGCAAACATTAACCATGGCTGTTGGACCTCAGCGAGCCTACCAAAATTGGAGAGTGCGTTAGCCAAGAGAATAGTCATTGGGGAAAAATGAAACTCAGATGTATTGAAAATGTAAAAGAAAATTGCAAGCAGCACAGGGAAGGAAGTTGATTGGACAAAACAGGGAACCTTTACAGCTCTTCATAGAAAAGGTGAAAATCAGTGAGGAAAAAGCAATAGAAAGAGCGAATAGGAGAAACCCAGAAAATAATCTGTCAAAAGGACGCTTATCCTCTACAAAGAGGGCTCTCTTTCCGTGAAACAAGCAAAGAATTCATATTATCATCTTTTGGCTTTGGTGACTTGTGCTGTGGCAGTGGAATAAACTCAGGGCTGCATAGGAGGACTATGCTGATGTGTGTGGATAGGTCCAGAAGATGGCTAAACAGGAGGAATGTAGGAGAGTTGTGTGTTATTTGTTAAAGAAATGAAGTTATTGCTGCTTTGCCAGGTGGGTTGAGGCAGAAATCTCATACCTCTGAAAGTAATACCAGATCCCAAGAGCTGGCTACATGGAAATCTCCTCTATCCACAGCGTTCATTAGGCCATTTGCCTCTATAAAGATCAGACAAATTTATGTTGAGCTAGGTCACATGAGGCCAAAACCTCACCTGCTTCAGGCTTTCAGGACTGTACTTTAATGACAATTTAGGGTCTAATGGAAGGCCAGGAAAAGGGTCATTTTATATCTGGAATATACTGGTATCTAACACTGAAATGATGTAATATATCTGATTGCACATTATGTATAAATCAGGAAAGCTCTTAGTAGAAGGACCATATGCTCTCCACGCCAGCGGAGATTTACACAGGTTCCTGGGACTACCTGCCTGGGTTAAGGCAGTGTGACTCCTTTTTGCCCTTCCCAAAAAGCTTAACTGTAATGATATGGTCAAGCTGGCCCTAAAAAAACAACCAACAACAGCAACAAGGACAAAAAAAAAGCCCCAAAGCCAGCAAGTGTGTAGTCAGGCATTGCTGCCATAAAGCTTGATGCTGGCATTCTTTAGGAGCGGGGGGAGTTGCTGCATTCCCCTGGAATGCGGCGAATGGCTTGTAAATTAGAGTCCCTAATGAAACCGCACTGGTGTCCAACTGCAGCAATCATCTGGTTAAAATCAGGCAGTAATTCCACTAATTTTACTGCCCTTCTCCCAGCCCTCAACGCCTCATTTAGGAAAAAATGTTTATGTTCCCCTCAAAACACCTGCATTTTAACTCAGGTCCCCAAAGCAATTATTTTTATTTTATTTTATTTTTAAGACTTTCTGTTGTGAAATGCAGCATCCCTCCCTTTTCTGAACTGAATGCCCTGGGATTCTCAATCTGCAGACATGTTTAAATAGCACTGTTTTCCTTGCGCGCTTCACAAGCTTCGCTATCCTATATATTTTCTTCCCACAGCTGNAAATAAAACTACATGGAGCTGTTTACATTGTGACTAAGAAAGTTAAGGTTGATGGAGGTGATAGTGACTGACACTTATCCAATTTCAGGCTTTCCAAAACGTCTGTGGCTCTTATCATGATTTAGTCTCTACCAGACCTTGTAGACATTAAACAGCAAGAATGAGTGCTATTCTCACTCAGAAAAAAGAAACATTATATAGTGGATGCTGGAACACTACCATGATGTGCTGTGAGATCTTACCATCTGCTATTCCATTAGGGTGAGTTATTCATTTTGTCTCCTTGGTTTCATGTTCATTTAAAGCTTTGATAGATTATGACTAAAGATCTCCTTCAAAAGTTGTAAGCAGATATCCCCAGCCCGTGATGATACCATTTCTTGAAGCACAGACATCCCAGACAAGGGAAATAGGATTCCCATAAACAGCCAAACATCTTCCTTTCTCTCCAGTCCTCAAAATCCTGAAATATTTGGCCTGCTAGCAAATTCTGGGAGAAAATAAATAAATAGGGGGGCCCTCCCATTTCCCAGCCACCTGAGAATTTCTCCATCCAGTTTACTGAATTGCTACAGTTCATTTAATCAGAGCAGAGCTTCAGCTGGGCCAGTGTGTGCTGTACTGGGGTATAGATCATCCACTCAAGGCTCCTTGGTAAAGTAAAGCCATACCAGGTGGGCAAAACTGGGCACAGGATCAAATTCTCACCCTCTTTCACCTCGGAGAATAAAGAATCAATACTATGGGAAGTATTACATCAATCCACGTGACTGTTTTTGTGCCATTATAACTGGGTGGAATGGGAATTTTTCACACTAAGCAAATTCCGGGGGGGACGCTAATTTGTTGAACCTAGAAATTAGGTTTTCTCCCTAGCTAGCAAGGAAAACAGTGGTCATAGTGATTTATGAGGAAAAAGCTCAGGGCAGAGACAAAGCTGTCGTGTGAAGCATCCAACTCCCGTGTGGGGCACCATCTCCCATTTTCCACTTTCTTGCCTTCACACTGGTGTAGCCTGCTCTTGCTCTTAGCATACCTGGAGTAAAAAAAAACTAAAGAAGATGTGAGAGGGAGAGTGGTTTATTTCATTTGCTCGATAATTTGGGAAATGGCAAAATCTTTGATGTAGAGAAGATACTTAGAAAGCTTTGCCCCCCGAACACCAGAAAACTGTTTTCTTCCTTGTGTTGCTGCTGCTTAGATAATCTAATTAATCTGGACGTATGGCAAAATACTTAAGTGGGAAAACAATGTGCTGATTTCAGCTAAGGGCTGACAGAGACTCAGGAATCCAGCATCCTACAAGCACGCAGGGAACAGGAGGGACCTTATCCTTTTCTTGCTGAGCTTATGGGTGAGAGCAGAAGCTGGTCATACCCATTGATGAGATGAGGGAAGAAGAGCAAACCTGACTCCTTGCCACACCTGGTCCCAAGAGGAGATTAAGGAAAATAGGAAGGCCTATTGACAGCACCCAGAAACAGTAGAGGAGGGGGAGGTGGAGGCAGTAGCTGAGGCAAACCAGTTAAAACAGGCTCATGCTTAATCTCAGACTTCAAAGAAGAAAATTCCTCAGAGCTAATAGGTCCCAAATCAAAATATGGTCAGGTATGGAACATGTGGTCACCACAGCATCCTGGAGGCTGCAAGAGGTGAAGGCTTACAAAAGCAACTGGGCTTTTTCCTCTGTTTTAAAAATATTTTTTGCTTGCCTGCGTTCTTTTAGCTTTTATTTTGGCCTCCCTGCATCTGAACTCCCTTGGACTTGATGGTGCAGGCCTACAGCTGAGCAGAATATACAAATGTAATCCCAATAATAAACAGCATTGAAGGAAATATCATATTGAGCACTGTATCACATTCAGTTTTAATTAAAAATTATCACAAGCAGATTTATGTTAGGTATAACTTTTCCTGCTGTTTCCAGGTTGTATTTATCTTCTAATTTGATTGCTTTTCAGTGCCGTTTATGAAAGTTGCCTCCCCACCAGAGATAATGCTGCATTTTAACACTTTAGCTGAGTTTGTGCTTTGAATGAGCTTTCTGCTTTTTGAATTTTCACTTGATTTGACATCTTTCTGGGAGGTGGCAGAAGCAATGTGTAGCCTGATGGCTTAAAATGCATAGTCGTTGGAAGGTGGGGAAGCAGCCTTTCTTCAGCTGACTCTTATTATGAACTCACCGCTGGGGCTGAGACTCCAAATCAGCAAATAGCATCCCATTAAGGTCAAAGAGCCTGTTGAAAAGTGTGGTGTCTGTATGAGAAAAAGAGAAGGTAGTGGAGCTTCCTGTCTAAGATATTAAAGAAAAACCTACTTGAAGGCCTAATCTTTGGATTTCTTTGGGGAATACGATTCTTCTTCTTTTAATTTGAATGAACTCAAAGTTTTTTCAAACTCTGATGTTTAGCTAAAATATACCAGAAGTGATAATGGTTCCCTTTTACCTCTGAGATTTGTAGTTGATTGAGCCATTAATAATCTCCTAATTTCTATGTTTTCCTTTCTTTCTGTCTTCAGGGAACTCTGGAAGCTAAATACGAAAAAAGGTATTTTACTGGGAGCTTTTTTGCAGTTTGACAGGTGAGAAGTAGAGAAAGAAACTGCTTCTCATAAGGAAACAGCAGGGCTAAAATTAAAAGTAGGACTTGGCTCTTAACAAGTCTAAATTACTAGACAATTTGAAACCCACATTTCACTGCTTGACTTTTCGCTTGGAGAAGTCAAACCAGAACCCCAAACACATCCATTCTCAAACCTTGGGAGATTTCACATCCTGATGTTGAGCTTTGCAACGTGCTCCCATTTCTGATTAATGCATACCAATCCTACTCTGTTATAAAGTCAAATCAATGCCAAATGTGGTGGTGATTTTTTGATAGGGAATAAGCAACATCCACCAATATATTTAACACAGGTCAGTAGACAGCCTACAGTCATGACAGTCTTGAACTAGTGACCTAGAAATGAAAGACTCCTTAATCCCTTTACCAAATCCTAAACCACTCAATTTCTGCCCCACCTCAGCAACCAAGGTCTTTTATAGATGTGCTGGAGGGTAATATGTAAGCCAGCAGAGTGTAAATTAAAGAGGAAAAAAAGGCTCTGCTTGCAATAACATCGTAATTGTGGAATTTGAGAAAATAAGGGACTCAGGAGAGGTCTTCAGTCAGCTTGTCTCAGATTCAGTGCAAATTTATTCTGAGAATATTTTGGCACCTGCAAACAGCCCAAAACTTTTATAAGCATCATAGCAGGGGAAAAGTGATGCAAGTGAAAGACTGCGAATAGACTCGGGAAAAGGTTCTTGGTTTTTCATCTGACCTGTTGCCTTCCTCTGTTGCTACATGAGTTTACTTTTATGACTGTCTAACTCCACTGATTGCCACGATGACATTACAAAGTCACAGTGGCATACAACTGGACTGCTTAATCAGATCTCTTATTTCAGCTGTACAGGGATGAAACTCGTGCCTTGGAAAAGAACAGCAGCCACAGCCTATTTGTTTCTTAAATTCTGTTGTTTAACCTGGTATCTTCATTTTTGTCCTGGGATTGCCATATGAAGGAATTCTTTTCTGCTTTTTCTTAGTCCTTCTCGTAGGTCCTGACAAGATGTACCATGAGAAAAGTATTTGTTTCGGAAGCTGTTTCCCATAACAAAACAGAACCTTAAAAAGGAGCGGGTTTGAATTCTAATTGAATTCAAAGCTACACAGCACAGAGCAACAACAGCAAACTCTGTGCCTGTACAGTTGGAATTTTGCTGCCAAATGTGGTTAAACAGTTTTTCACTTTTCCCCAAAACATGAACATTGTCTAAGTAGAAAAGTATTTCCATTTGTAGAAGGGACTTTTTTTCATTTTGTACATCTGCAGGCATAAAAGGACCATAATAGACCACAAATTAGATCCGGGAACTGAAACAAGCTCAGCTTGTAACTGAGACCACAGGTCTGTAAAAAAAAAGCACTATAGCATCATTTTTGGGTGAGCTCTTTTTTTTCTTGTTTGTTTGTGTTTTTTTTTTCTTTCTTTTATGGCAAAGCAAATGAAAACTCATTTTATATTCAAATATGACACCATCTGTTCCCTGAGTTAGAAAAACTGGGTGAACTGATCCAATATACATTGCGCTAGAAGGAGGGGAACAAATGCAGAAAATATCTCTTTCTCTCATCTCTCTCCTGTTTTGTGTCGCACTGTTGCATGACTTGACCACAAAGGACTTGCAGATGGCACATGAGTGGGTTTTTTTGTTTTTTTTTTTCCTGTTTGATCTGGTCCCTCCATTCTTCTGGGCTAGAATTTTCCCTTTCCCAGTGTGATCTGCTGTCTTTCTCCTCTTCCCTCTGACACAGTCTTTCCTAATTCTTGTTCCTCTGAGGTGACTGAGACCGGATCACGTAGGACTTCTTACCAGGGTCCTGTGGAAAACTTAGTCTTAAAGTAGTGATGCCATTGGGTACAATGTGGTGGTTTGCTATAGTTGATGCCTGTTTCCCTGCTACTTGTGTTCAACTCTCTCCGTTCTTTACCTGTGGTTGCATGTAGCGGAGAAGGCTACCAGCCTTGCAGGAAGGGCTTGGACCAGTAAGTTTCCAGGTGTGTGGTGGTCATGAGGTGTGCTGTGGACTGCATCTGTGGGAGCTGAAAGTCCCAGTCATGGCTTCTAGATCAGTTGCATGGGAGTCCCTTTCATTTTTGACCACAGCTATTTGAACCAGAATAATACATTCCCTAAAATAGGTCCCTCGCAATCACCTGAAGTACTGGACAATGACTGAGCAGTAACTAAATGAAAGGAGGAAGGGAGTAACTGAAATCCTGCCATGTAAGTAACTCTGTGTGCGTGAAAATACTCCTGTATATCTTTCAGGCTCATCAGTTGAAACAGAATGATAGAAATGTTCTGCCACAACCATTATCGCCACCTCCTCTCTTAAATAAAAAAAAATTAGAGAAAAAGAAGAGTCCCTAAGCTAGCCTGAGCCTGGTGATAGCTGGTTGTGAGGCATATGTTGAACAGTTTTCAGCTAACATGGGCAAAGGAAATCAGCTATGAAACTGTATTAAGGAAATATGAAACTACTGTAATCTGCATAAAAATAAATTTGGGTATATTCCCAACACACAATCGCACTGTGGAATTGCAGGAACTGGGCTATCGGGAGGGAAGCTTTACTTTCCCTAAAGAAAACCTGCCCAGGATTATTTTTTTTTGTAAAAATAAAGCTACTTTCATATTCTTCTTATATTGCCGTCCTGTGTTTGGAGTTGAGTGAATAGTTTGTACTAAATAATTTCCTCTGTGAAATGAACCTTACATTATTATTGCTCAAGGACTGTTGATAACGTGCTGGGGTTTCCTGTACTTACTATTTGTTTCTAATTGTTCAACAGCTTGAAATCATATATGTGTATTCCTCTAAGGACTGATCTGCATTTGGATCAAGTGTTTTATACCTTTGTGGTGTTGGAGCCGTGACAGTTATCGTGACAGGCTCCTTCACTTTCCACCTTTTCCATGACCCCTCTGGGGGGAAAAGCGCCACTGGGGACCCCAGAAGCCGAGTAAATCCAAGAATAATTGCTGCTGGGGTGGGTTGTGGAGAAGGCAATGCAAAGACAAAAGGCTGTATGAACTTTCTCTGGTGCTCCCTAGAGCAGGGGACACGGTGTAGTTTCTGTGAGCAGGGACCATCACCCAAGGGGACCTTTTGTCCCTCTTCAGCGTTGTCCCCTGGCTGGAAGGCAGCAGGCTGCTACAACCGGCCACAACACAGGCTTCCCAGTTTGCAGGAAACAGGTTTGTTTTTTGTTATCGCTTTGGCTTTACTCCCAATTGAACAGCAACCAACATTTTTTTTTTTAAAAACTTGGAGCGAGGCAAGGCCTCTTGTGTTTCCGCCCGGGAAATCCTTGGGGCTAATGGGGCTCACATGTCGGGTGCCACCACAGCCTGCTGCCAGCCAGACCTTGGCAGTGTGTGCTGTTGCACAGCCTTGGGACCTGGTGGGGACCCCCTAGAGACTGGGGTCTGAGCCTGGGCCACCCCTTGCTCCAGCCATGTGGTTCAGAAATCCTGGCTGATTAGCTAAATCATCTTTACTTTTGCCTCGACAAAATTCCCATTAGGAAAAAGGGAGGTCAAAACGTTCAATAGCTTGGCAGCACATCAGGTGCTCAATAAAATGGATATTTTGCTAGGTTTGCTGCTAAAACCGAGGCTTTTTGAGCTGTTCCAAGTGCTTCTTTGGGTGCACCTGTGTTCCCTCCCACCAAGGACCCAGGCAGGGCTCCCATGGCATCCCACCTTGCGGGGGCAGAAAAATCATCTGATCAAAGATATTTCCAGTGAACCGAAGATATTCCCAGGGTGGCTGTGCAAAACCAGGAATGAACCCAGTGCTGTCCCTGTCGCACTTCTGTGAGCAGTTATTTCACACAGGGAAAAAGAGGGAGCAGAGGCAAATAACCATTTCGGCAAGAAATGTGTCTAATGTTTTTACTCCGTGAGTCACCAAGGTTGCCAGCTGGGTGTTTGCTGGAGGAAGGCAGCAACAAAAATACAGAGCAGGACAAGGAAGGACAAAACTGACTTGGCTAAAAGCAAATCTGAACTTTTCATGTTGTAAATTTGGAGGAAGGAATGCAGTCCCCTCCTTCCTTCCCTGCCACTCGCACACACAAAACAACCTGAAGCTTGTAGTTAAGAAAATAAACTGCAGAGAAAGCCCCCGAAGGGCCTTGGCAGCAAACTGTTCTCTCTAAATTGGGAATCTGCACACTCATAGTCTGAAATAAATTAAGATGCTGGGGGGTGAGGGGAGGAAGAAAGGAAGGGAGGGGGAGAAAACAGGGGAAAATCAACAGCTCTGGGGTGAAACGCAGGTTGATGCTGCCTCATCATTTTTAAACCTAAAATAAAGCAAGCAAATTTTCTTTAACTGCAGGTCAAAATAAAAGGGGAAAAAAAAAAATCTTCCCTCATCTGTTCACGGTAATTACTAACAGAAAGCAGCCCCTGCCAGCTGCAGAGTTCATGGATAAATGGAGGGACACATTATTCTCTCTCTCTGGGATCAAAAACCCAAACTTTGTATCTCAATTTGCCTGTGGTATGTCTTTCATATGCTTTTGCAAAGTCATTTCACTGAGCTGTTCAGTCGGGACTTTTTTCATCAGACAAAAATTGTGATGTTTGCAGGCTTTCAAGTTTATTTTAAGTTTGCTTCTGAACGAGAAACATGACTCCTGCGATTTCCCAAACTTTTACTATGTCATTATAATGTATTTATTATTGGATCTACCCACTTTCCTTGTTAGCAGTCAGTCACAGCAGAGTGAGTTCATACTCTAACCTACGCACTGGCTGCAGTGGATGCAACAGGGTGTACAAGCCCTTGGAAGGTACGACTGCAAACCATGTGAACGTTCCAAAGGGACAAGATTAGCCCATATTCACCAGAATATCTCAACTGTTTACTCTGTGATACCAATGCAAAGTAGTTATTGATTTTTTCTTGAGAAGTCACTTGTACTGTCCCATGGTATAGCAATCTCTGATTCGCGTGCTGTTGTAGAAGTGATGATGATAGACCTTGCTGAGCAGAGTGTAGGCAGATGTAGAGGAAGGAGGTGATAACCTATTCCTGGTGTTTGCCATCAGCTGATTTTTAAGGCAACTTAGGGTCTTAGGCCAAGCACAGACAGATAGAACAGACTTCAGGTTCCTCTGTGTTGTCATGAGAAGTGAAAGTGTAACTAATATAGTAATTAGGGGAAATAAAGTTAGCTTAAAAGCTCTTGTGATTAAACAAGCTGATTGCGTTGAAGGATCTGTGCCATCATACTGCTGAACATCTCTAAATATCAGTCTTTCTGCTACAGATAGAAACAAGCAATTAAGAGTCACGCATACATCTGTGTATTTGTGTGCACTGTTTCAGGCGGTACAATGGTAGGGTCAGTATTCTTGTTGTTTGTGTAGTTAAAAGACCAGCCCTGTTCTTTGCAGGTTGTTTAGCAAGACCTAGAAGGCACGTGATTTCATCGTGATTTGGCAGTCATGGGTAGAACTGATGATTTGCAGTATTTGTTGGACCTCTCCGGTGTGTGAGCATAGAGACCATTACCTTTTCTGCTGTAGAAAGAGTAGAGCATGATTATTGAGAACTATGAGAATTTTTGAGGAAGCTGTTGCATCATTTCTCAGAGCATGGGAAGGGGGGAATAAACACAGGAACAGAAATCAGGTGATCTAACTATTATCTGTCTCGTACTTGCTGCGTGACCTTGGTCAGGGCCCCCTGTATCGGTTTCCCAGCCATAAACCAGACGGAGTTATCTTCTTTCACTACCTTTCAGGGCACTGGAAGGTTTAATTCATGCCTCCTTGCAAAGCTCTTTTTGATCCTGGGACTGAAATGTAAAGTCTTCTTTTTACGACTCGGGGGTTTATTTGTTTTAATGTAGGGTTTTTGTTCGTGACACACATTAAAGACACGGCACCGTGGCTGGGAAGTTAACCTGCTCTGCAGGGCACTCTGTCCCATGAAGTCAGCCTGGTGGACTGCAGCGTTTCATCGATGCATTTTAATGTATACCTTTTATACCTCCGCCACTCTAGAGTGGAAAACTGACATTATCTGGGCTGATCTCCTGCTTTCTCACTGGCTGATTACACAACAGAAGAGGCTAGGCCTGGGGCAGATCTATTTTCTACACCTATTATGCTGTTGCACAGTTGAAGTTCAGTTGTTAGCGGCTTTTAAAAACAACAAATGTGCTCTAATTTTAGAGCATCATAGCAATCATTGTTTTTATTTCAGTAGAGAGGAAAAGTGGAGGGAAAAAACAGCTTGGGACTTAATAAACACCTTAGCCTGCAGCCTTCAACTTTATTCATGAGGTTTTTTATCTTCTCTTCCACTCTCCATGCACTCACTGCATCTTCTTTACTGCACAGTCTTAAATTACCATTGCAAAGGTTATATGTTTATTTACAAAGAGCTGGCTATGAATGGTGATCCTAAAGGCGAGGAGGGTGTCTCATGGCAATAAACATCTCTTGCTCTCTTAAACACCAAGGCCAAATGAATAAGGTGATGTTTAGTGCCTCAGACATATTATGGTTTATGGCTTCATTAACTACCTGACCTGTATTGTGTGCAAATTTCATCAAAGTGAGATGCATATTTATTCCCTGAGGTGGGCTGGCTGATAATGTTCTTATCCTTAAAGAAACAGTGCAAGTAATTACTTATAATTAGTGGTGTGAAAGTAAGGGAATTTTGTGAGGCAAGGTAATTTCACATACCTGAAATTTCACTTAACAGAAAGAAGGCAGTGCAGTGAATATTTATTCTTGGGTGAAATTGGAAATACATGAATATGACTTCTTTTAACTCTTAGCAGCATATGCGATAGTTTTAACCATTTAAGGATTTTAATATCCCTCATTTCCCCTCCCTTCATGGCCAAATTCTTGGCGGTGCAAGATAGTTCCCTTCACCACAGCTGACTCAGGTCTTTTAGCTCAACTGAATGTGAAACGTTAAAATGTTCAAATTTCTTACCCCATCCTTTGCCTTTTCTGTTGTTGTTTTTTTTTTTTTTTTTTTTTTTTTTCTCCATATAGTCTTAGATAATCTGTGTTTGATTTCCCAACAGAGTGCTGGGGATATTAGTATTACTGTGTGACGTTTTATTATAACAGTACACACAGACCCTCACCAAACTGGGGTTACACTGAAAACCTGAATTTTAGTCCAGTGCCTGACTGCAGACCACCTTTTCTGGAGCACAACCCATGTCTTTGGCTAGTTTCATGCCGAGATGATGTGATGAAGGTTCTAATGTTGTAAGAGGGTTACTCATGGAACGACTACAGCCAAAGCAAATGGCTCAGAACCGAATCGACTGCCTTCTCTGTGCAAACTTTCCCATTTGAAAGATACCCCGTGGCCACAGTAGTGTTTGTTGTAGGGTTCATAGAAATACAGGTCTATATTCATCTGTCTTTACTGTAATGGAGGTGTTTCTTATAGCCTTGAAGGATGCTTCTGATGTTTGCAATGATCACCTTTGAATTTATTGGTAGGGCAAAGGTAGCTTAAATGTATGTCACCCTGCCACTCCAGGATCAGTCAAAACAACGTCTACTGTCTGTCCCGTAACATGATCACAGCTCTCCAGCCCTTACATTTCCATCAGGGCTGAGCCTACTCTTCTAGTTGTTCCAAGTACTTACATTTCTAATTCCATCAGACCAGGAAAAAAGATGCTGGTAACAGATGTGTTCTTGTGCTTAAAGGAGTCATTGGTAGCAGACTGTAGGAGATAGCACTAAGAAGTCCTGCAGAAAGGACTTTTTGAGAGTTGCATTTGAAGTTTAACCATAAATATATGAGGTATTTTGCCATGTGCACTAACTTAACCAGAGAATGTCATGGAGCTAATTCTTAGCAATTGGATGTCTGTGGTCTAACCACTGGCAATAGCTGTAGTGCATGATGAATGGCCTATGGTCAAAGTACATATCCTGAACACGGAGAAGCACAGTTTAAGCTGTTGTTCCTCCGTGCTAATGTTGTTCTGTGGCACAAGGAAGTTTTCTTATTCTGTGAATGTTTGCTTTCCAGCTACTGTAAAAAAAAAACCAAACAAACTTTAGCAATTAAGTTGGGGGGGGGCGGGGGGAGGAGATGGAGAAGAAGAAAATGAAGGAAGAGAAAAAGAAATTGGTGCTTTCTTAAGTGCTGTGAAATCCTTCAGATGGCAAATTGAGCTTCAGCCGAGGACTAGATGGTGATCCCCGCAATCCATGAGCATCATAAAGCACCTTTCAGATCAAGGGGACCCACTGGGTCATTATTAGATTTTTAGCAAAGCCAGAAGTGAAATCCCTGTGGACATTCACTGCCAGTGAGCTGGGTTTCCAGTGACTGTGTTTGCTAGATGCTTGGGATACTTCACATTTGACATTCCTTGACAGCTTTCCAGGGGTCAGGCACAGGGTGTGCTCAGCCTTGTGTCTCCCTATGGTCACTTGGTAGTTTCTTCCCAGGAGTAAGCTCTGGACCTCATGTAGGACCTTTTTCATGTGGTCATTAGCTCTGAGAATCATTTGCTTGTGATGGTTCTGATAGGAATAGCCAGACTCTTTCCCTCGTAGGAATCAAAATACGATTGTTAGACACTGAGCGTGTTGTAGGGAAAAACTAGCTGAAAAGGGAGGCCTGCACATGGAAATTTTCCTTTGATATCTTGGAACCAAAAGCAACTGCAAGCAATCCTGCTTCAATATCTATCTGTCTTCAGCCACTACTGCTTCTCAACTCCTTCCTTTCTGGGCAAAGGACTTTGAGAGATAAATGTTCCCTGGACAATAATTCTGGTTCTGGAAGACAAAAACCTAGACCAGTCTGCTGATATAGGTGGAACTTTCTGTATTTTTGCTGCTGTTATCTTAATTATATCTGTGTTT
>VZRU01000037.1:998981-1023936 GCA_013398155.1 Pedionomus torquatus | reverse complement strand
TTTTTTTTTTTTTTTTTTTTTTTGTGCAGCTGCCTCAGATTCATGCTATTGAATAAAAAAAACCCAAACTACTAACCAGGTCAGTTGCAGGATCTATAATAGTTATAGAAACAATTCAGAACTCTCCCTATGCTTTATAGCTGGAATTAAGAAAATGAAAAAAAGAAATGCAACAGAGCTGTACAGAGGACAAAACAGCTCCTTGTTTGGATAGAAATCAACAGCATTTTCTCACAGTGAACATATCCGAAATGGGGAAAAAAATGCTTTATCTTTTTATTGAAATCAGGTTCAAAACTGACCTAAATTATGAAGCCAAGGGAAATTTTTTTTCAAGGACACAGAACAGATTTTCAAAGTCAATATGCTCTGTATTATTGTAGCTTCTTCCAGTGCAAGTGAACAGGAGCAGCAGTATGCTAAATACTACATAGCCCTAAATACTTACACTTTTAGCTTTCACACAAATACACAAGGCAAAGGCAAACAGAGAGGGGAGGGCAAAAAAAAAAAAAAAGAAAAAAAAAAGGAAGGACAAACAACCAAGGAAGAAAAGAGGAGAGTGATATGTCTAAGTAAAAAGATAAAGTTTTACAAGGGCAAGGACAAAATTAGATAGACGGTGTAGAAAGCCAATGAAAGAAAAAATATGTGACCATCAAAAATGTAATGATGTCAGCACTGACCTGGCCAAGTAAGTAGGGAACAACAGCCTGTGAGTGCTTGAGAAGTCCCAAAACTCTTAAGCTGCTGCTTTGAAAACTGCGGTTTCTTACTTTCAAGTTATTCAACCTTTCACCTGTTGGGCTTCTGCCCTCAATCTTGACCCCAGCTATTTGAGTAGCATAGTAGTAACTGAGGGTAGAAATCTGAAAAAGGGTAAGTAAGTGTAGATGGGAGAAAACTCCAGAAGTCTGCAAGAATTTGGAAACTTGAAGTACATTCAGCTTTTATTTTCCCATAAGTGTTTTTTAATCTGTAGAAAAAAGAAGTTTGTTGTTCCTTAGCAGCTTTGCTCAATCTGATTTAATGGTTTGTCAGTTAATAAAAGTGGGCTAGGCATGAGATTTGGGCAAAATAAAGAAATCAGACCTTGGGGACTGTGTTGCAAAAAGTAACTGAAAGAAAAAGGCAAGAGCGAAGTTTGAAACCGTGCTATGGTAAGAAATTACACCAATGGGAGGATTCTGAATTCCAATGACTGACTTGTGAAGTGGGAAGGGTCCACAGGACCTGGATCTCAGCTGGTTTAAATAATTACATGCAGAGTATCTGTTCCACTCTGTCCATTGATGCAGGGATACTTCTCAAAGTTGTGGCTTACACCACCTTTGTCTTATGTGGCAGATTTGTAAAATCAGACAGCGTTCACAAATGGCATTTTCTCCACAACTTAAGTGCCATGCTGCCTTGAGTCGTGCTACAGAGAGTCATCTAGGTAAAAACGTCCCAGATCTTCAATGAATTCCCTACAGATTCGTATGTATGCAGAGATGTACATAAACCAGCAAATGTACTTAGAAATACTTCTGAGCTTAAATAATGTGACTGGAGTGGAGGTGATTGGAGGTTTCTCAGCAAATCCACTTACATTGAAGAGTACTGTTTCCCGAGGTGCCAAATTGTGCAAAGAACAAGGTTGAAACTGGTAAACTCCTCCACTTCAACACTTTCTAAAAATTCTTCCATTGCCTAGGACCAAAGTCTGTTGTTTTGTTCGCAATGTAAGTTAAGTTAAGGGAAACTCATACGAAAAAAAAATGCAGTTACAGGAGAAATAAAACCACTTGGAAAGAAACTGCTTCAAGAGATCTAATCCTTTTCTCCTTGGTGCACGTGTGGAATGTTGGTGTCTAAAAATATTGCTTATTTAATCTTTTCATCTTGATTTGAGATAGGAGCATTTTTTTAAATGTCAGATTTACACATGGGATGGGAAAAACATTTCCTGTCTTGATCTAAATTGTGAGTTATGTGTACGGAAATGTTGTGGGTACTTTTGTGGATTTTCTCTCCATTATGGCTGCATGCATGATTTCTACATTACGTCATGGGCTGGGCCCAGCACAGGCTAAATCAGTCCCAGGAAAGCATATTCTACTGGATCATCTGAGGCTTTTGTAAGGTGATAAAACAACTCTGAAGAGCCAATGAGACCTGGGAAAATTAATTTTCACTAAGATTTTGCGGTTAAACTATCAGAACATAATCTCCAGTACACTGAACTCCTAGATTTCCATTCTCTTTCTGATGTTTATGCATACAAATGATTTTGGACCCTGCTGAGACCCAGTTTTCCTCTAATCTCTTTACAGTGTTCCTCTAAATGCTCATGTTATTTCTCCATATATGATGAAGGGTGAAGATCTGAAGTACAAATCATTTGCTGATCTAATACATGATGATGGGATCCTAAGTAGGTGGTTTTTATATAAGCATAGGGCACCTATCTGGACAAAATAGGGTCATCTCAGGGATAACCATCAGGGCTTGCATTTCAAGAGAGACCAGCTGGAAGTAGATGCACTTTTGGAGGCACCTACAGTAAGTGTAATCTGCAGCGGAATTACGTTGATGAATTTTGCTCAAGTTGGATGATGCAGAAAAGAGCTTTGGTGTGACCCAAGGAGATATAGTGACAGTAAGTGAACTTCTGGTTCATGCCCATGTACTTTTTTCTTGCTAGGCCACAAGATGATAAACTGCAGAAATGGTATTGGTGAGGGAAAACACTGAGCATGATCAGCAGCTCAGGAGGCCAGAACCAGGGCTTGCAGCCATCTCTCTGCTGACCAGGAGACTAGGTGAAAAGCTTTTGGATAAGGTCCTTCTTTCCTGTCACTCTTAGACTCTGTCTTGACTAGGATTTGAAAGCATTGTTTGAACATGCTAGCTCATGCTTTTTGATTAAAGGCTTTGAGGTGAAGCCTTAGTTCCATTTAAAGTTAATGGCAAAATTCTCACTGACTTTTTTTGGAACCGGGATGCAAAGTTTTTGTGTGAACAAACCCATGCTTCTTACTTGTCCACACTAGATAGACTTTTAAATTAAGACTCTGCTTTACAGAATACGTCACCCAATCACACTAACATGTATTTTTAAATTTGAAACTTCATTTTATGTTCAAGGCATGCAGGTCACATCCCTTCTCAAACCTCCTACCCTAATACACAGGGACATCAATAAAAAACCCCAATCAAACAATAAAATAGGCACACCTTCTACAACACAGACAAGGATTCTTGTTCTCCTGTCTTAAAATGGATATGACAGGTATATAATAACTGATGCCATGCTGTAATCAAGCCCCATATTATCATTGATACACAGCAAACCAGTAAAACCAGTTCAAGGAGTGGGTTAAAACAGATTCTACCCCAAAGAATGGGAAAGCATGATGGCATCCACCTGAATAAAGAGACCAAAAGCAAATAAAGGATTTTACTTCAGAAAGTAAAGTATCATCCAAGATGGTGCCATGTCCATAACTCAGTCAGAAGGCAACCAAACGAGTGGTGGAGAATATTTGAAACTTGTTATTGACACAAATATGCCCAGCTGATATTGCCAGGAAAGAGATCTGGGTAATGCACTATGTGATGTTATAATATTTATAACCTATTAAAGTGATCATCTTGCACAATAAAATACTGTAAAAGAGCAGCTGCAGACAAAGTAAAAGCATCTATTTAAGATAAAGAAAAATAGCAGGCTGAGGAGAATGCCAAACTGCACTGGGAGCAGTGAGATCTCCCCCCCACCTTCCCTCTCTTTGGACCAGGACCTGGTTTTGAAGAAGGGAAACCAGCAACTCAGATCATTCTGCTGCTAATAAAGCAAGACCCATGTTATTTTATGTGTTGTTAGAATCAAGTGATTGGGTGGGAGAGAGAAAAAGGCCAACTGAGAAGACAACCACTGCTGATATGTGGTGGAACCACATGTTTTGGTGCAGCTCATGGCCACGTCTACCCAAACATCCATGGTAGTCAGGGGTAAAAGTCATCCTCTGCAGTTATAGTTTAACAGTGTCTGGAGAGGAAATGTGAACCGCACGGGGAAATCCCCACTTCAAATCAAAACCTGGTACAATACCAAAAATGTCTGTGATTTCATAAAGGTGAAGGGAATCAAACACAAATAAACAAGATCTTAGGAGCATTATGTATCCCTCCCCCTGTAGTCTCCAGATGCTCATCAGCCTGAGTCACACATGCTGAGGTGGATACGCTGGAAAGAGGAAGCAATGTCTTGGTGGAGCTGGAAGGTGTCTGGGTTTGGTTTTCATGATTTCTGCAGCTAATTTAGAATGAGACAGTCCTTCCTTGGTAGACAGTGTGACACAGTCCAGAACTGAAACGTTTGTGTGCAGATGAGCACTGCAGGTCTGCAGTGGATCACCTGGCAAAAGGAGAAGTAAGATGGTAGAGGCAAAAACCTGAAGGCCAAACAGACCTGAGTGGAAGGAGAAGAAGGTGTCTTGAGAGCGCCAAGAAACACCCACAGCTCTCACCATTGGACAAAACTGTCCTGTCCAACAGGACCCGGTCTATAGCTGCAAGGTGCAGCTTGTCCAAACTTTCCTTGGAAAGCCCCTTTTCCTTCCTCCCACTCTTTACCATTCAACGGGAGCATTTTTATTTTTTTTTTTTAAATTGGACGAAGCTCATGTTAGTTCGTTAGCTTCTCCGTTCAAACGAAGGGAGATCCCTCTTTGCTGCCTTTGGGATCGGGCTCCAGCGTTTCCCCAGGCTATCCAGGGAGTGCCTCTCTGCTCTTCCCTCCATCCCTTCCCCCTTCACTTTTTGTTGCCTTTCCCAGAAAGGAAAGCCAATTTTTGAGAATGCCAGAATAGTGTAAATGCTGATATATAGGCCGCGGTTGTTTGAGGGCCTTTTGAGAGACGGACTCCTCCCCTCTCCTCTGTTCCCTTCAAGTTGGGAATGATTCATCAGCTGGCCTTTGGCAAGAAAAGAGCCCTGCCCTGGGCCCTGGGCCTTTGACCCGGGTGAAGAGAGGGGTCAGGCCACGAGCAGCTCTGCAAGCGCCGCTCGGCAGCGACGGGCCTGGGAGACACAAGGGAGCGGGGACGGAAAGAATGGAGTGGGACGGTGGGAAAAAGTGGGAATTCATAAAAGTTAAGAGTATATTTCTAAGAGTCTCAGCGGATCAGCTGACAACTGGGGTCAGGGGTCGTATTTATGCTTGATTCCCTGGGCATGTTACAGTAACATCTGCTTGTTAAGGGTCTGCGGGGACCAAATGTTCCTGACCTTTGCTTATGGAAGGGGACACACTGGGAGATTAGGGGTGTTCATATTAACGTTTGTGTTTGACTTGGAGGTTTCCCCTTATCTGAGCCTGGTTTGTCAGTTTTGCTGAAATTCTTTTATGCTCTACCCAAATAAACAGGTCAGTCATGCCAACCGTTTGGCCAGGATTTGAGGTCATGAGGTGTTTGACGTCACTTGACTGCGAGAAAGGAGAATAGGAAGGGTGGGAGCCTTTGCTCTGCGAGGTGAGGCTCAGTCCACCCCCTGGTCTGAGCATACCAGCAGCTGTAAACATCTGGAGCAAATGCCTGGCTCCTGCCTACATCTATATTTAGTACTGAAAGAGCTAATGCCAAGATGTAAACCAGAAGCTTACAAAAAGGGTAGGACCTCGCTCCAACTTCTGTGGTAGATTTTGTGGCTAGTGGCTATACCAGAAAACTCCATGTATGGACGTTCCTGATTATACCCAGGATGAGTTAAGGTCTCCTCACAGTCATATTTGAAATTAATTTTGAGAAGCAATGACTAGAAATGACATTGCTTTATGAACTATAATCCCAGAATCGGGAAGATCTTCTTCCAATTATATGGAACTAGAGAAAGGTGTTTTAAAGATCATTTACTTTCAAAAGTCTCCTTTCTTTTTTCCTGTTAACTAGAAGGAGTTTGATTCTTGGGTAACTGGATGAACAGGCGTGGATATTTTTCTCAGTTCCAGAAGCTTAGAGAAGGCAGACGTAAAGATTTTGTTCTCAAATTTATCTCACCGAAAAAGAAACAAAATTTTTTGCCCCATTTTATGGGGGCAGAAAAGCTTCTAAGCATTAACATCACACATTGAACATTTTAAATTCATCAAAAAATTCCTTTTAGTTACTGGTCACTTACGTTCAATCCATCACTTTGAGTATCTATGAACAAACAGCAATTCGCTATTCTTCTGGACCTGGGAAAATAGGATTGTTGATTTTTAGCTTGTTTGTGGACACTGTTTGTGACATTTGTGGTATTTCACTTCTGTCCAAAGTTAGTCCCAGCTCAAACCCCAGAGACCACGTAAAGTTTTATTTCAGCTAAAAACAGCCTCAACATTGGAAACTTTGTTTGTAGGCGTGTATTTTGTCTATTTTTATCCGGCAGCAGCTACAAGTTATCTCATATCGTGCTATCACTTGTGTTGCCCTATCCTTGGGTCCAAAGTCAACAACAGTTACATTTGTACTGTGCAATCCAGTTCTAACTGTATAAAAGGGAAAAAAAAAAAAAAAAGAAAAAAAAAAAAAAAGGAAAAAAAAAAGAAAAAGGGAACTGGTTCAAAACAGAGAACCTGGCTAAGGCCCAGGAGCTGGAGGAGAACTGAAGCAAACTGGATCTAGTTGTTCTTGGGGTGGTTTAAAGTTGGGGTCTCGAAGTGAGTAGGCTGGTGAAGGAACGTAGACCATTCAGATCCACCTTTGTGATTATAAATAATAAAAAATTTCATTCGGAAGTGCATTCTGCCAGACTTCACAATAAACCTCCTAGCAGGTCATTGAAATTCTCTTAATCAGGGTCAGAACCCACAAGCTGGGGTCTGCCCTGTGAGTTCAGTGGGAAAAATATTCTTCTTTCCAAATAGTCTTTTTTCCTCTTCCCTTTTCTCTTTCAGTTGGAAGGGACCCCCACATAAACATGCAGAGCAATTTTCCAGTACATTAACCCGGGAGGGGGGAATCCTTACTAGCAATGCAATGGGTAGCCTAAAAAAAAAATAAAATGGAGCAACCGGGTGAGCTGAAGATGGATGAGCCTGGGATATAAGACAGGGTAGTTTTTCCACTGTCCTGCCCTATACACCTAGGACAAAGGCTTCATTGAGTGAGATGCTTGACATCAGCCTCATAAACTAGTAGTTGGGCACAAAAGGTCTGACACTTGAAAGTACCAGTCCCTGCCCTCTTTGCATTGCAGCTGCACAGAGGGGTTGGGTCTAACAGTTGTGTCTCTTTGTCATCCCGTAGGACAAGAGGTGAAGATAAATAGTGTTGACTTTAATGCAGTCACACAATTTTGCGTTTTCCCAAAAGACAACATTTCCTCCCAGGCCTTACTTTATTACCTTGAGCAGCTAGAACCATCTTCCTTCTCTTGGGGGTGGGGATGGGCTAGAGGTAGTAGAGGGCAAAGGGAGGAGAGATGAAACCCAAGCCCTGGTACCTCTTCCCCAGCAACGAGGTGGGCTGTGATTTTCTCCTGCTTTGTTATGGTGGCTTTCTTTTATTTCTCGTGGGAAAGCTGGAAATGGCCAGAAGAAGCTGAAAAATATAGAAATTCCTGTGAATCAAGTTCTATGAAATTCGATGAATTAAAACTCCAACATCTCTTAAATTAAATGCTCCCACAAGGTTTAAACCAAGAAAACGTTGAATTTTCTGTGGCAATTTCCTGCTGAAAAGCTTGCCAGAATGTGTTTGCAAGCAGTTGCCTTGCAAAACAGTCATTCATTAGTTCCTTCAGTGTCTTGTAACCAGAACCATAAGATTGAAATAGTAGCATCTTTACCAATGCAGACAATGAAGGAGGAAATTTAGAAATTATGAGACTGTTCACATCTGAACTTGGTGGGCCACAGCCAAGTTCAACTTAGAAAATGCTCTATCTGGTACTATGCTCGATGGCTGCAGAATGCCCTTTTGGATGTGTCCGTGTCATCCTGTAGAGTGACTCATTCAGTGGGGAGCAGAACAACCCGAGTCATTCGTATTTGTCCAGCTTGACCATTCTCTTTCGTTCTCTGCGGTGGACTTGTGGTAACGACACCACAGAGGACGAATGAGCTAATTAAAAATGTATTAAGGGGAATTCTAGACTTGTAAGAAAAATAAATGTTAGACCTGGGACATGAGGGCTGTGGAGAAACAAAATAATCTAGCCTATGATCTATGTTGTTTTGGCTAAATTACTTTTAGTATGTAAGTTAGATGGTTTAAAGCTGAAGTAGGTATCTCCCCAGTGCTCAAGAGTTAAAAGCTCAGGAGCACCTGCAGCTGTGTTTTGTACAGAGGTATGTTGGAGGAAAGTCTCACAGCAAAGGTCCTGCCTGACAATGATTACTTGCATTTTCCAAGTTAACAATATTGTTAGTTTTTCAGGCTTTGTAGCCTGGTCGAGTTTGTTTCTTGGCTTCTCATTGACCTGTGATCTTGGACTGACTTGAAAGGCTGCCTTGTATGCTTAAAGAGTGTAGTTTGTGTCTATTTGATAAGCTGTCGGCAAATCTAAGAAAATAAAGACAGGCAAGTTCTCTCAGGCTGTTTTGAGTCCTATCTGCCCTTAGGACTTGGCAACTAAACAGAAGATGAGAAATCATGTATTTAAAAAATAAATTCAGTTCTGCGAGATACCAAGGATATGCGAGGAGAGAGGCTTTTTTTTTTGCCTCAGCATTGTCCTTTGCAAATGGTATAACTGTCTACCCCATCACGACTTTATGCACTTCAATAGAAAGAAAAAAAAATTGCCCAGTGGATTTGACAGCTGTCTGGCAGCAAAAAGAGTCCTGGGCAAAATTACTAACTCCAGGGAGTCAGTGACAAAGTCCAATTGACGGCGATGGGGCAGAACCTGTCCCCTGGGAACTGTCCTGGCCAATTTGGCCAGGGACTAACTTCTTGCTTTCCCAAGTCACTCTAGCAAACACTACCCACTTCTTTCTGTGCCTGCATTTTTCAGTCATCCTCCTGAGCACTGAGTGACCTAATTTCTGGGGCACTGAGCATCATCTGAAGTCAAAGGCTGCTGAGGGTGCTCTTTGCTCACTCCCACTTCCAGAAATCAATTGAGATTTATTTCCGAGTCAGCAAAATCAACTCAGGCTACTAAAGTCTGATTTTCAAAGCTGTTTGAAGTCAGCTGAAATTAGGGGCTAAAGCAGCTTAGAAAACCAGTCGACACCTTTCTGCATCTTTATGTGAGTAAGTATCTTTAAAAGTCTGGCTCCATCCCCCTATACTTAGCATTTAATTTTTCTTTTTTTCCAGAGTGCCCATACTCCCTTTGACCTCACTGAAAAGAGAGGCACTAAAATTATATGGCAGGTCTTCTAACGTACACAGACACGTTGCAGTGTATGTAAATGCATGTCTCGGGTCTGGAAAAGAGGTCGAGTCTTTCGCTGGGCTGAGGGCCAAATAGGTGCTGGAATTAGAGCAGTGTAAAGATTATGTCTGTGAGGTGGGGGAGGCATCGAATTGTCGAGGGACCTTCACGCACCTCTTTCCCTTTGGTCGCGTGGGGAGGGGGTACGAGGGTTCCCCGTGCAGACTGAAGTGGAGTCAGCCCCTTGGAAGGGGCCATCCTTTACCATGAGAGGATTATCTGATCTGCACAGTAGTATATACAGAAAGTTGGAGAAGTGATTTAACTTTCATCCTCACCTAACTTGTCTCTGCAGCCCTTGTGGGGATGTGCTGCTTAACCTGCAGAGAGATCCTTGGCTCTAAATCATAGCAAGGATAAGAAGGGTTTACTTTGCTCTGCCCTTCTTCTCTCCCTGCTTTCCAGATACTATTATTGTAGCTTTTTTCAACAGTTTAAGAAATGTTCAGTAGCAAAATTGAAGAACTTGGGCAGAGCAGGGTAAAATAGTCCCAAGCAGCCAAAACAAGAGTCCTCTCTCACAGAGGTGTCTTTGTGCAGTATAAAACTAGCAGAGCTGGGTCTGTGCCACGTTTTCCTTGCCCTGTGAAGAGTGGAGGGCTGAGAGCATGGCTGAAAAAGGCTCAGGACATTCTCACAGTCGGGGCTGGCAGGACTTGTCGGAAGGCTGTTCCAGCTGGCTGGGATCAGAGCATCCCCAGGGGTGTGACAGATTCCCCCAAGAATGAACAAGCAGACTGAAGAACATGAAGATGTGTCTCCTTTCTCCCACCCCCTGCTCTGATCCCAAACCCAGGTCAAAACCAGCTCATTTCAGCTCCAAAAAATAGCCTTTTGATTCCCCTTCCAAAGCCAGTCTTTCTATAGCAGCTCTTTAAAAAGCTGCAAGTTTCTGCTATCAAGATTTTCCTTCTATTTGCCTGGGGAAAATCATTGATACTAGGATTAAATAGGCATCCCCCTCCATGCAATTCTTTTCTCTAAACAAATTAGCATACGTTGGAAAACTGTCTTGGAAATGAGACAAACAATGACTTGATCTGAACTGTTTATGTTGGCTGAACATTATGACACTGGGAAAGTCCAATGCTGGTCAATATTCTTTTTCTTGGGAATTGACAGTAATAGCTTACTCAGAAGAAATGTGGCGTCTTGCGCACTACCAATACCAAGCCTGGAACTGCTGGCAAAGCCTTATGTTATTTTAAGGATGCTTTACTGTAATTTTTCATTTTGAGGAGTTGCTTGATTGCATTATTTCCAGTATAAGTTTTATTCCAAAGAAGCAGCTAGGATTCTTACCAGTACACAGCTGTCTTGGCACTGTGAACTCTTTTCCTGAATTGTTGCCTTGTAAAAACTCTCATTGATTTTGAAGTTCTCTGACTTACATTTAAGTCTTAACCATCTGAGGTCCAACATACCTAACCAATTTTCTTTTACTTCATATTATATGCTCGGCTATCAAACGGAATTGACTATACTGGTTGTAATACCATGACATATGGGAAGAACGGTCAAATGCTGTGTGTAGGATAGCTGAGAGTGTCCTGTCCTTCGCTGCGGCCAGATACCCGCCACATGTGAGAGTTGGCTCAGAGCTGACATCTGCAACACACAGACAAGGAACAGAAAGTATTTTGGAAAAAAAAAGAGAGAAAAAGCAGCAGCAAATTATGTCTGATGAGTATTTCCAATGATGAAATTTTTTGACTACCTCATAAACTGGCTGCAAAGATAAAGACAAAAATAGCTAATGGAAATTTTGCAGTTTCATTTTTTCATCCACCTTTCCTATAAAAAGATACTTTTGAAGACTTCCTGTGGGTTTTTTTAAATTTGCAGAGTTCAGGACATTTCAAAGAAAGTGGATAACATTTGTATCCCCATTTTACAGATGGTGAGACAAAAATATTCTTCACGTTCCTCTTATACTATAGTCCCTACAGTCTGATAAAATCTGACTCCAGTCAGACCACTGACTGCTTACTCCAATAAGACAAGCCGTAGAAGCTGTTAGGGTCTTCTGGCTTTTAGTTCATTCTCTACATCAATGAAAGGAAGTTAGAATCATCTCCCAGAGTCAACTGAGCTGAGATTTTAATGTGCATTGACAACACACATCCAAATATGCATCTAACTTTCAGCACAGAGCAGTTTTCCTGAAATGATTCAAGACTACTCTGTGCTTAAAGTTAGGTGCATATTTAAATGTGTAGCTAAATCCAGATTTTATTAAGTTAGTGTATCAACATAAGCAAAGCTGTAAAAGAAGCATCTCCAACTTGGAATAAGAAGTATTGGTTGGTTTTTTTTTATTTTAAGAACTACATAGAGAACATAGTTCTGTTAAAACTACCTTTCCTATTGAAGCTAGAAAGAAAGATATCCTAATTTTATGGGCTGGTGATAAAATAAAATATTTTTCATTTGAAACTTGATTTTTTTTTTCTAAGTAGATAAAAAATAATGGCCATCTTTAAAGAAAACTTATTGGATCAAAAAGAATAAAAAAAAGATGGAAGAATAAAATGTCTGCAGCCATATTGATCCTTAAGAAAAAGTTGGATTGGACCATAGCTCAATTTAAAAGCTGCCAACACCTGAAGAAAAATACATTTTCAACCTGCAAGCTTGTGTGCTTTATTTCTAACCAGTTTGTTAGTCCAATAAAAGGTTGTACTTTAACTATCTTGACTCACTTGAGAATAATTGGCATTTCTTTCGGTTTATGGCATCATTTAAGTTTTGGAATGGATTATTTGCTTGCATATTCCTGCCTTTTGCTGCCGCAGATAGATGAGTTCCTACTCAGCAGGAACTCTCCAGTTTCTCTTTTTGAGATATATTCTGTGAAATACAGTTACTGTGAAATCTACTATTAGACTGAAACCCAGCCTGGTGCAAGGGGCTGGAGGAGGTGCCTTATCATGACTCCTGCCCTAGGGCAAGGTGTTCAAGGGGGCTGAAATGTTGGGTTACAGGTCAAAGACAAGAGTGTGTTCGCCAGGGAATTAAAATAGGCCAAACTAGGAAGAAGGCACGGCAATGCAGGGAGAAATGTGCTGCTGCAACACTGAAGGGGAAAAAAAAAAGAAATAAAAGGTTCCCTATATGTGTGTGTATATTGACCCACTGATATCAATGGATTAACCCCTCTGGGACTTCAATATCCTTTGGATTAGCCTTGTGGAGCATCAGTGACTGCTATTGCTGTCGGTACTCCGGGAGAGTTGCTGTGAACAGGCTGTCTTGCAGCCCTGTGCATCCACTGGCTAAGGGATATAAATTCCATCTTCCTCTTACAGAGTCTGGGGTTGGTTTTTATGTGAAAAAGTAAGGATTTTGCCCTTAGCAAATTCTTGCTTGCTGCACACAAAATGTCCTGTGTGAGGGAATTCACTCTATCAAAGGAGAGCCATTTTCATCCTGATTTGTGTCTGAAACATGAAAACAACATAACAGCTGCATGCTGCATTGAATAAAGAACATACACATGCATTTAAATCACTTATATCTTACTTTTTTATGATGCAATTGTGAATTATGTTCTTTTTGCATCTGTAATTAGAGGGCAGAACAGATGGTGAAGGCTTCGTTTAAAGTGATGTGTCCATTAAAATAACCTATGCTGCCAAATGATTGTTCACTATAACAGGGTATTCATTCAGTAGAGCAGGCTTTTTGCTCTATTGAAATACATCGGGAAGGCCTCTGGACTTGATAAAATCCTTTTTAATTTTAGGGCTTCCCTATAAAAAGCCTGACTGTACAGGGTTAGTGTTAAAACTCCAAAGCACAGGTTTTGCTCTGTCTTTATAATTTTAGGATGACCTTGTTTATAATGAAAGGATGACTGTAAATAAAAGATAAAGGGAAAGGAAAAAGGGAAAGAAAACCAGCATAAATTAATTTTCTTTTAAGCATAATTATTTTGTGGTTCTTAATTAATTTTCAGGGTTGCTCTACCCAATGTGGAGCAGACTCCAACCTATTCTTAGGCTAGGGCCTGTCCTGCTGCTCACTATAGAGTGATTAAGGTTCATGGCTGAAGTGGTCTAGAAATATTTACGCTGATCAGAGTAGTCACACCTGATGGTTACATGAAAAGAAGTGCTTTTGAGTCTGATGATGAGGGAAAACCCTGAATCTGTCCCTTTATCTTCCTATCCCTCTTCTTGGGAGATCACTCACTGTCAGGGCAATTGTCTCACATTAAGAGTGTGGAAAAATAAAGAATTCGCTTTCACTCACTTTTCTTCTTAGTAGGGGAACACCATTAAAAAACTTCATCTTAGGGAATAAAACCTTTGCGTACTGGGGAGAAGCCAACTTTGGGCAGTTGTGATGGGAGCGTGCTGCCAAAGTCAGCTGGGAAGCCTATGAAAATCCGGTCATCAGTCTTAATCCAAGGTCTTAGTCCAGATGTATTTTAATAATATAATTTAGTTTTATGTGTGCATGTGTGTGTTCTCAACAGGGAGGTCAACGACTGGATGGAAAATGAGATTATTTTTTTTAAAAGCAGATACTCCTACAATTCAGCGTAACGTTATAGCAAGATAATAACAATGGCAAAGTATCTGCAGTGCTGCTGCTTTCAGCTCTGAGATGGAGAGTGTTTGTCAGGATTGTCCCACAGCCCATCTGATGAACACTGGAACATGCCCATGGTGTATGGATGCAACATAAAACTGAAAGTCCTTTTACTCAGTCCATCCTAAGAACATTAAGTGATGTATGGACCACATAGCTTAAGCTGGTTTAGGATAATTTATTGTGGAGATAACAAGTCAAAGTCTTTGGTGCTTCAAGCGAATAAAAAAATCTATGAAATAAGGAAGGCTATTTCCGTTCAAAATGTGAAGACAGCTGAATGCTTTGCATGCTGACATGTGATTTTAATTTGTGGGCACCAGCCAAGTGGTTCACGTGTTAAACTGTCCCATGCCATTATGAAACAGCAAGTTTTTGTTGGGCAGATCAGTGAGAATCTATAAAATTGCCTGGCTCAGGTAATTCGGAAGAAGCACAACGCTCGGCGACACGTTCATTGCCGGTATGATACATAGGTCCCTAACGCAGTGAACAGTTAACAGATGAACAGACTACATCACAGGTTGAGAAGAAAATAAAATGTGGTGGCTAAATACAATCTTTTTAATTGACGTTTACATTATGTTCTATATAAATACATTTTTGAGGGGAGGGGACTCTGTCAGCATTTGAGCAGTTTCACACGCTGCCGATTTGTGCTCTCTGGGCTGCAAACTGACTCTTCAGTGATCAAATAGATTTCAGAGTGGATCTATTATTCTAAGCAGATTTTGGATACGCTCCTTTTTTTTTTTCTCTTTTTTTTTGTCCACATACCTATGACTATTGTGTTTCCATACCTGCCGTTGATCATCATTTCCCAATTATTGTAACATGAGAAGCACACATGGTTTCCAGACTGCACTTCTGATCTCCTCCGGCCCACAGCTGTTTGCTTAATGAATGCTTGTGGTTTGTTTCCCTTTCTCTGGAATTACAAAAAAAAAGAGGGAGAGGAGGAAAAGGGGGAGGGAGGCCATAGATCAGAAAAGAATTTACTAATTAGAATGTGGATTATGACATAAGTGGACTCCAAGATAGTGCCAAGGTTACAGTCCATTAAGGTCAAAAGAAGCTTTATGAGTCTGGTCACCTCAGAACTTGAATACGTATGCACAGAAGATGAGACCACCAGCACCTACGTAAGTCTGCATGAGGAGGTGGTGAGTGACATGCTTTCATGAAGGGCAGTTTTCAGGCCTAGGAAAAAAAACAAACCTTTTTGGAATAAGCACATCCCAGAAAATAACATTAAAGTAGGACAAAGACAATATCAGCAGAAAAACGCGAACAGTCTGAGATACTCTGCTGGGGCAACAAGCAAACAAGGGCCACAAACTGCCTACGGCATTATGGCATTATGTTAAGAGAGCAATAACCCTTAATGGGAATGGTAAAATGATGCATTATGTTTGACAATAGAAAGGAAAATGCAAATTGATTCTGTTTGTTTACATTTAACAGCTTATCAAAGTCTGTCGGTAGACATACAGGTATGCTCCTCTGTCAAACTAGAGGAATCGAGTGTGTTCTTATAGAATGTGAAAGTTTTTCTATTTGTTTGTTGTTGTTTTGAGTTTGCTTTTTTTTTTTTTATTATTTTTCTGTGTGTGTGTGTGTGTTGTACATTTTTAATATGTGGGATTCTTTCTGTGCCCTCTCTTCCTCCCCTTTCCCCAGTCTTCCTTCCCCTTTCCTGTCCCTCCCCTTTCGTTCCCTGGATTGCTTTCCAATCCAGGCAGTGTTTTCAAGTCTGGTCTCTTTGTATTCCCCTGTTGACACACCTCTGAGCCAAGCTGCTGGACAAAACGAGTCTCTGAGCTGAGGCCTTTCAGAAATGATACACAGGAATTAGTGCTGATAGCCACTGATGGGGAGCTCTACTTTTGTTTCTTCAATGGCTGGGGAAAGTGATCCAGGACAAACTTTGGAAATCTTTTGCAGCCATCTGATACAAAGTGATTTTTAGCTTTCTATCACCTTTGACACATGAACACTGGCATAATTTTTGTACTACTGTGGTCCTTGCCAGGGGCAGTTCATCAGATAGCAGGGATTAGGGACAAGTGAGCTAGTTCAGCTGGAATTCCTGCCCAGCTCCCCTTTCACCTCTGTGGCCTGTTGTGTGATATGTACTAAATCTGAACCATATACGTTACATTCTACTATCACCATCCTGTGTAGCTCCTCTTTAATCTCTTGCTGCCATTGAATAGCGTGGAGCCAGTACTTCTAAATTTCATGACGCCATTGAATTCCATGGGGGGAAACCTGGGCTGTATTGAAGTCAACAGCAAACCTCTCGTGGGTGGTCAGGTTTTTACCTAGCGCCTAGGCTTCCACTTTTCTCTAAAGGAGAAAGCCCGATTTCGAGCCTGATTTCAAAAAAGCAGCTTTTAACAAAATCATCTATTTTGGAGCAAAATATCCATTTCAATGACATTTGGGTTTGGAAAGCAATGCGATGAAGTATTTCAGTAATGTTGAAATATTACGTGTCTATACTAAAGCATAGATTTATTTTTTCATTTCAAGTGACTTTTGTGAAAGAAAAGGCGGTATTTATTGTGCAATTCTTTCAAGTTTAAAAGGTCACTGTGGGAATGAATACTCTGATGTTACGCAGATGAAATGTTTTGTTTTGACTCGTAATAAAGTTTATTTTGAAATCTCAGTTCATGTTAAAACTGCTTTGAAACAGGAAAAGAGATGTAAAACAGTGGTATACTTCCTAAGTATGAGAAATTTTCCTGTTCAGATCCGCATAGTTTTTACACTTTTATTGACAAAGTTATGTTATGCATTCAAGTGGGATCCTCCATTAATTCGGGAACTCCACAGGAAAATAGCAACTGCTGTGGAGAAGATTATTTCTTTACAGGTTTAACTTAGATCATAATGTCCGGGAAGTATCTCCAATATTACAACTCCATGTATTTTCTTATTTCTATCACTGAGCCATGCTGTTTCTGAAGGCTGCCTTCCAATAAATGTGTCTTAAAGAAATGATTCACGTACCTACTGACAGAGAGGAAGATAACTGATAAACACTGTTTCATAAGCTCCTATGCAGATGCAAAGCGGTCAATCTACTGGCATAAAAAAAATCAGATAAAAAACACTCAAGCAAAGTACATCCAACAAAATACATAAATTAACTTCTGCAAAATCCTCTACTCATTTGCAGAATCAAGGAATACAAAGCGTTGCTTGTAACAGGAAATAGGTAGCTTTAATCAAAAGTTAGTTCATCTAGCTATCAAATTTTTCTTAGATTCTTCTGCTCCTTCTCTAACTTCAGATTAGGAAGTATCAATTTTTCAATATGCCTTGCTGTTTCTTGGAACTGAACGTCTAGGCCAAATCCTCATTGGAGATTCATTGGTTTAAATTTGAAGGAACTCCATTAACTTCAAGAGGGAATTTAGCCTGTTGCATCTGGCTCACATCTTTCCCTTTCATTCAATTAGTGTTTGGCACAAACATACAGCTACTTAAAAGCTTTCGATCTGCTTGGGGAAAATCCTTATGGCAAAAGACAACAGAAAGAGCAATCCAGTGACCTGCAAGCTTAGGTGACTGAAGCCAGATGTGTTCAGCTGCTCAGCAGTCTGAAAGTCACTTGTTAGGCAAGGCAGAGGCAGAGCATTGCAGAAAACTTTTATGTTGCTTTGATGACAACACTTCAATATGAATCTTAAATCTAAACTTTCTCTAATGCCCCCAGGAGAAATGACCTGGGACAGTCAGTCAATTATGGTACAGCATTTCTTATATGTGTTAGAAGATGATGCGTAAAAGACGTTTCTTATACATGTTACTGTTATAAATTGCAGGATTTTAGGCAAGAGCTGGTTTGGCTTTGGGATAAAAAGTTAAATGAGCAGTAAAAGTTTTCACTGGCACAAATTTGGGGAAAGTTCAACATTCTGGTCACTGTCACAGCAAGGGGTTAATAGGATGTTGATGGAAACGGAGTGGGAATTGGATTAGGACCAGAATGGAAAAAAAACAGAAATTGTGGTAATTTCTACAATTCCAGATGGACATTCTTAGATAATGAGCAGAACAGGGCAGGTACTGTCAAGCACATCCAACACATATGTTTGCCAATGTACCATAACCCTGACCTACAAAGACCATTTTTATGAGTTAGAGTTTGGCTTGGGTTTCAATTCAAGGATGTTACTCAGTCCTTGGTCTTTCTACCGAGATTACCAGAAAACGGGCATTTTTAGAAGCAGTTTCTCACTGTGCCTACACCTTCAAAATTAGAGACGTTATTTTACCTAAGCTTACTGTTGATATAGCCAGAATTCAGATCAGTAACCAAGTATTAAAGAGCTTTATGGTCTGTATGTAGTTATGCAAGTCATCCAGCCCTGATCAGAACATGCTGAAAATATGGAGAAATAGTGAGTTTATCATTAATGCCTGACGGGATGAAGAGTGATGCCATCCGTACAGGGCCTCTTTTCACAACACACGTGCCAAACAAAAACAAAAATACAAAACTCTGCACATTATAAATGACATAGGAAATGAAAACTCCCAGCTACTGTTCAAGGGAAATAGAGAAAAGAGAGAGATAAGCAATCCTTATAGTGCAGTCTTTTGCTGCTCAATAATATTAAGTTCAGGCAAAACTGGAAGGGGTCACATCATCAGACAAGGAAAAAATATTTTTCATTCCTTCTAAATTCAATCTTTCATCCTTTTCTTCTTATTTATTTGAGACATTATGTTCATTCAGGTGCTAAGCTCCCATTGGGCTTGAAGTGGAATTAGCTTGGGATATAGGAAGCTGGAAACTGAGCAACACAAATGTCTGCATCAACCCCTATGAAACCAAATTAAGTAGTTAGCACATCTCTTCTCACAGTGTCCTACTCTGCAAAAGAACAAAGAGCCAAATTTAACCCTGATGTAAGAGGTCAAAACAGTTAAGAATTAAACCAATAGGAAAATTTCTCTTTATTTGACTAACAAGAGAAAGCCTTCTGTATAAACAGGCATCCTCCTCCTTCCTAATCTCTTAAACATCCGGCCAGGATTAGGGTCCTATTGCACTAACTGCTATATAAACTCAGAAGGCAGAGCGGTTCTTCTGCAAAGGCTCTTTATTTCAGACAGGCAGAAGGAAAAGGATGGAGGGAAAGGGATAGCGCACTCGAGAAAGAATTAAGCTTGTGAGAAATCTGCTCAGATCCCAACATCAGAGAGACAAATATAATAAGAGCATTTCCAGGCAGAGTGTAGCACTCACGTCCAAAACCACAAACTCTAACTGCTGTTTATGTTACAGAGAGAAATAAATGAATGCAAGAGCCACCTCTGCTTCACAGCTCTACTTTTAGTTACAGGTCAAACTTTCATCAATACAGACAGCTGCTAATCCTTGCCTGGCAAGATGTGGATGCAATTGTTTTATTAAGGGATTGTTTCACAGCATCAATCTGATCATTGAATCTGAGAGAGGGACAGACTTTTGGAGGTTTATCATTCTCTTGCCTTTTGACGTATGGATCGTGTATTAGGGTCCCCTGTTATCAATTTCTTGTGGCTTCAGGATACCAGCCAACACAGACCTCAGAGCTTCCTATCTTTTATCTTGTGTCTGTGGTGACTTTTCTCCTGCAGCAAGGCATTAGATCAACCCTGTTGTCAGCTTAGGGGAAATCCATCAGTTAGCATCAGCGGAGGAATGAAGAAGAATGACCTGGCAAGAAGCAAAGTAACCTCGAACTTGAGCCAAGAGCTTGTCAGAGAGCATAACTGCATCACCCAGTTTTCTCTGGGTGATGAGAGAATAAGCATGGAGGTGACTGTCACAGAGAGCGGGATCCACACCCTCTCTGCAAACAAACACCAGCTTCAATAAGTGCCTTTTAATGTGCATCGAGTCTTTGTGTAGGAAAAGGATGTGCAGTTGGCAAGTACAGAGCTGTAAGGGGATAGTTTGAACATGCTGATAAAACGTCTAGCTTTACTCCAGCGTTGACTTTATCATTTACCCAGGGATATTGTTAGTAGAAGATGATAGCCACGCTCTGACAAGAGACAGACAGTGAAATGTATATGAACAAAACAGCCATTGTGGTGAATTCTATCCTGTTTGTGTGGTGACTTCTCTATCCATAATCACACAACTTTACAGGCCGAGATAAAAAACAAAGCAGGCAGAGAGAGACGTGCGGGTAGAGAAAGGGAAAAGAGAGCACACGGAGATCAAGGGGCTCTGGAAAGACAGACAGATGCTGTCCCTCTTAAAGCCTCAACACTAATAAAGAAAAGGAAGAGAAAAGAGAAAGAAATCTCCTGTGCCGGTGTCCTTAGGCAGAGGAGCGGTGGCTGGAGTGATGGGGTGAGGTGTGTTCACGTTGGAAAATGAGGTTAGCTGGTTCGCTCCTGCCAGATGGTCTGCAGGAGCAGCCGGAGCATGGTGGCAACAAAAAGTCAACTCCATGAATGGAAAGAATGGCTTTCTTGCCCTCAGAAGAAGCAGTGAGGATTACTGAAATTAGAGCTGGGCTCACATGGCAAACATTTTCCCCTGAGCGTTCACTTGCAGTGAAAGGAAAACAAATTTGCACCCGTGTGTAACATGCCTCTTTTGTATTCGCCTTCCATGGGTCTCTCCACCCACTGAGTTTCATTTGTCTAATGAAGACTTGAGGGCTCTGAATTTTAAGCTCCTACGTCTGAAAATTCCTGGCTGAAGTGGTATACTTCATTGTATTTATTATTTCTGTTGATTTAAATCAATATAAAAAGTCCTATTTAAGAAGTCTCAAAAGGGTTTTAATTGCAAATGATGGACATCCTGTGATTGAAAATGTTTTGAAAGAAATAACACTGGCTGAACTGGTATTGCCTTCAGCAGACCAAGGCCACCAAGACTGCAGGAGGAGCTCACCACCACCTTAGGACCTAACTTGCACAAAGCAGCATACTAGTGGATAGAGACTTCATGAAAGCCTTTAACAGGGACAAAGGCTTTCTGAAAGCTTTTACCAGAAAAGATTTTTTTTTGGTACATAACATATAGCCCAGGGAGGAGGTTTCCCCTGGGCTTGGTCAGAGAGGCAGCAAGCAGGATTAATCTATAATCTGACTGTGGGATTTTCCTGCAGGACCAAGGTTTATATGCAAATAGCCAAGGTGTGACGAGCCTCTTGAAGTGACTTAGCCTTGGCTCAGTATTTACCCCTGAATGGATAGAGGACAAAATGTGCTGTATTTTCCAAGGCACAGCTCATGGAGGCAGCTTCCTCTGTACAATATGTTCTGCCTTGAACTTTGCCTCTCTGCTTGGGAGTTCATAGCCTGAAGGCTCTGACTCACAAACTCCGGTGGTCTCTGCTGCCGGAGGTTAGTGCCTTTCTGCCAGAGGTTACTGCAGGGGTGGCAGAAGGTACCTCCTCAGCCACTTTGCAGTCAGAAATATTAGTTCAAGCTACTGGAGGGAGAAAGGGGAGTGATGGAGTTCACTGTTGCTAAATCCACCAGAGCCCTATGACTCAGAGCTGTAAAAGTGAAGAGGTCCATGCAATTAGTTTGAGTATATGTGGAAAGCAAAACAAATCTCTTAAACTCCCTAGGTAGAAAGCATAATGGCAGTGACGTTTTTCTTTGTCTTCTAAGTAAATGCCATTAGAACCTGGGTGCTGAAGGGTTAATCTTGTCCAGAATTTTGCATCGCTGATTAACTCCTGCTCCATCCTGGAAGTGAGCTAAAGCCTGCCAGCATCTTCTGGCATTCCCCTGGTTTTGGTGTCACTCTGAGCCTTGCTAAAAGCAAAGGGTGCACTTTCACAGGCTTAGCCAGTCTGGAAGGAAAACCAATCTCTCCTACATTAGGTGAAGAATCACAGCGCAATTAAGACTGTTGATGAATCTTTATCTGTATATTATTAAAGACATGGAGTATTTTTAGTTAGCTACTATAATGTGTTTGGATGATATTTTTATTATAAGCTCGTATCAGGCCTTTAGACATATTTTAAATGAATGAATGGCTTGACTGTAATCAAGAGTTGGGTTCAGTTTTCAGGGCCATCCGTGCAAACTTGGTTGCACGCTTTGAACATCGATCCATCTGGAAGAGTCACAGCTCATTCCACAGAGACCATCAAAGAGCCAAGAGATAATAACACATTTGTTTTCAACTGATAAAGGCCAAACTGGAACCATAAATTCAGAAGTAATAGTTTGTTACCAGTTGTTTGATAGATTTACCGCTCTGTGCCATTGCCTGCTGAGCTTTGAGTTCATACCTTATTTTCATTATAAGTTTTTTATTTCTGTTATTCCTGCTTAGACCTGTTAATATGAAAATGTCTGAACATTAAGGTCTGCGTGGAATCATGTCTCCAGGGAACAGTGTAACCTTGTTGCTGAATCTTTTAACGCTGGACTGCCCAAAATGTGCTGCAGGTAAAAAAATACTACATTAGCAAGGAAATGAAGTACTTTAAGTGACCTAATCGGTATTTTCAGTATTAACTTTTATAGTTCCACAATAGCAAAATATTGATTTAATGAACCAAAAGAAACCAGAAAGTTCATAGGAAAGAGATGAATTTCATGGTGATTCACTCTTTTTTTTTTCTTTTTGTTTTTTTTTTTTTAATGATGAAAAAGACTTTCTAACCTACATCTTGCAGGCAAACCCAGAAGCTGTCATTTGTCAGCAAATAATAATGCATAGGGTGCATCCTTTTTCTTTATGAAAACAGCATAAATCTGAAATTCTTCCTCGCTGGAAAGAAATTTAATATTTAAAGGTAATTTGACCTGTACATGTGTGTGCCATGAATCTTTTATGTGACCTACAGCAAATGTATTTATATAGTATTATTCCGAGGATAGTTATCTCTTATTCATTTTCTGGGATATTATTTTTCTTTCTTTGACTAATGTACATTTGGCCTTCATATTTCCCCACTCATCCAGAACTACGTTAACCTTCCTATTTGTGCCTTTTTCCCCAGTTTTCAAGGTCTCTTAACTAACACTGGATCGAGTGTGGCTAATAATATGATAGAATGGATCATCTTTCTAACATAAAATATATCCTCTTTTTCCCCCCAATCCCTTATTGTTGCTGTTATTGCATAATTGAGTCAATGGCAACATGTCTGGTGAAGGGGAAAACAATGAGACAGCGGAAAAGGACTTCTTGTACTGTTTTGCTTTAATTGCTCTTCCTTTGCGGCAAGGATCCGTGGGAGGTTCAGATGGTTTTGGATAACCTGTCATCTCTGACCACATCTCCCTTGCAGAAGACAGATCCCTTAGACTGAAATTCTGCACAGTGGCCATTGCAGCAGATACATCCCTGTTACATCCCACTTAGCCGTATTTTGAACTAAGTCTGCAGGAATTCCGAGGCCTTGTCATGTCTCTCAACAACAGCGAATTTCATACGCTGAAGTCCTGAAGTGTAAGTCTGTTACAAGGGCTTTGATTGACAAAATGGCTTTGCTTGAGATGTCTGATGAGGTTACTGCCTCCAGCCCTTCCTCTGCTGCAAAGATATCTGTACTGCTTGTCAGTCAGTCACTCCCCGACACAGCATCATTTGCAGCATAGCATTTTATGGTAAATCATCACCAATTTGAACTTGTTTTTAAACAGTGCATGATAAACAGTGGTGGTTCAGAAGCTGATTGACTCCACAGCTTACATAGCTGTGGAAGGAGGGGTAGGAAGAGCAATTGGGCAATTTCAGATGCCCAAAATGAAGCTTTCCTGCCTCATCAGTCAAAAATTTCCACTGAATTTTTTAGTTCAATGTATCTGACCACCAATTGCTATTAATCACATGTGTTTATCTCCTGCTTTTGCTACACTGGACTAAAACCGAAATAGCTCATTTTACCTCCCTGTTGCTCCCAACTGTTGGCTGGGCAGGCCATTTAGCATCTTCATTGTGACAGCATACAGCTGCATTTATTGTGTCCTTGTAAGGGGTCTGCTGCCTCCAGGAAGTTCTGGTTTAGCTGCACACCATAGCGTCTATAGGCTTAGCATCTCTCAGCACTGGAGCTATTGCTTATATCTGCTTTGCAAAAATACAAGATCTAGGAGTGGGTGTGTCTTGTGGGAAGAGAGAAGTTGGGAGCATACTCTTGCCCCTAAAAGCAGTGGATGCACAGTCCTGGGGAGGGGCAGGGAGGAGTTGTGGATGGACCTTTTCTTGTTCGTTGTCGTTCAGTTTCTGTGTTTGAAGATATGTTAAAATTTGAGCTTGGGAAAGAAGAATTTTTCCATAGGTTATTATTACATTTTTCTGATGTCATGAAAATATAAACAGTTCTTATTAAATCTCGTTATTTAATACAAACCACAAGGTTTGGGACTAAACTCCTTGGCAGGATTCTTCAAATATAGCACTGGCAGAAGCACAGAGAAGAAATTCATATCTATGTGTTGTCTGTATTACTTGACATATTTTTGTTGGGAAAGCCAGCTTGGTTCAGACATAGTGTAATCATACCAGACCGTTTGCTCTTTCCTGAGTCTCCCATTGACCTTCATACTCCAGTGAATCTTAATTTTTAAGCCTAGGGAAATATAGCCTGTTGCTTCAGGATGTTGCTTCAGGCCCCTAGTGGCATTAAATGTATTGTTTAAAATCTCTTAACTCTGTAAATCAAATTGAGCTTTTTATACAATTGAAGCCAAGGTACTTAGTGGACTGAGGGGAAAGTAAAATAGGATAAGGTAAATGGCAAAAATATCCAAAAAGAAAGGCTGAAGCGCAAAACAGAAGTGCATAATGTATAGACGAGTATGCAGATGTATGTCCTTGTGCACATGCCCCCTGCCCCCCCCATGCCATAAACACAGAGCAGCATTACCCAAGGTATGATAGCAATTGAAAAGCAAAGAGACTCCTCAAAATACAAATATTCAAATATTCTTTTTTTTTTTTTTTTTT
>VZRU01000037.1:935656-992772 GCA_013398155.1 Pedionomus torquatus | reverse complement strand
TTTTTTTAAAGAAAAAAAACATAGTTTTAACTCACCCCTACCTCAGAACCGCAGGAAACTTCACAGTGACTGCAGAAGGTCCAGGAAGACAAAAGAAAAGATTTTGATTCAGTAACATTATATTTAATGACTGAATTACTCAGTTGAAAGTATCCCATTCACTCTGAAGATTTTTCTTCTAATTATTTTAAGAGGGAGTTTTCATCCTTTAACACTTAAGTTTGGTCTATAGCTAAACCTTTGCTATGTGTAATGTGAGACCAGATGCCACCAAAAACTCCTCTTGAATTCAGATATGCATAAAAACTCGTGTCCTGATTCAGCCTAATATTGGGCCAATATTGCAAAGTCTATTTGACTTGTAAACGGCATATTTAATTTTCCTCTTGTTTTGAGGAAGCAGAGGAAAGAATGGGGAGAATAATGATGCCTATATCTTAGTCCAAAAGTGGTAAAGACTATGGTCTTACATTGGCTTCTCTAGGAGTTGGATCCACTGGGAAGAGTTTCCAGATTGAGAGAAAGTAACTTAAGACAGTTGAGGTCCACAAACTTCTACACCATCTGAAGAACTAAGTGAATTTTCCAGGTCTCTACGACTAATAACCAAATTAATATGTGTTTTAATAAAACAACATACCACAAATCTACCTTGCTGTGCTGCATAGTATTTTAAAGGTAGAATTTTGAGGAGTACAGTTAAACCTTTCCCATATTATTGTTCAGTGAGGAAAAAAGATGGTTGAAGATTGTTTTAGGGAGAATTATTAAAAAAAAAAAAAAGAGGGGGGAAGAAAATTCTTCTTAAACTCTCTCTACTCTTTAGCCAAAACAGACTGCCCCCTCCCTCCTGCCCCAGTCATGTTGTTATAAGCAGAAAGTGTAAGTACTTTTTTTTTTCTAAGAAGGACTCAGGGGTCTGAAACTGGTTTTGTTCTGTTGACCTAACTTGATTTACACCAGTTTACACAGTTGAGAAACTTGATACATTAATGCTGCTGGGAAAGTCATCTCATACCTTTTGTTTGTTTTTCCTTATTTAATCTTTTTATTATGATTAAGATATGGTGATCTATTAAGCATGATAAGGTATATATATATTTGTTTTCTAATGACTTTCACTCTTCTGTTGAGAAATAATTTTGAAAGTGCAATTGAGTAATAACAAGAATAAATTTACAGATATCTTTGTGAATAACAGTGCCAGCTTTTATTTAATGTGTATGAGGGGATCACATCATTAATTATTGTGAATATTCAGACAGTGCATACTTATACATATGGTTTTGAATCACTGAATATATACAGTTTTTGTGAAGAGTGACTCTTAATCCAAGAAATATTCAAACATATGTATAATCACACATTTATCTTCCTTACAATTACTTACAGACTTCCAATCAGAGAATGGAAAAAATACTAGGTGATTAGCATGTCCAGTCACATAATGATGAGTGTTGATTAGTTAAAGTGAGCCCTTTTCCAAACAAAGAAAAGTATTTGTCAAAACTGTTACACAATTTTGGATATATTAACTATATTCATTGTCAAGTGATTCCGATTCTGAAAATTTTAAGATAACGTTAACACTGAAAAGCACAGGCATTAGGGAGAGTTTATGGGGGGCAAAGTGTCATAGAGAAGTGTTTACAGAAATATCAGTTTTACTTTATAGGCATTCATATTAGAAATCATTTCAGCACTTGGTATCCATTAACATGTGTGTTGAGTCCTCTGTGCTTCTGTGCCTCTGGTTTTAACATCTGTAAGTATAAGGGAAATCTTGGCAAATGTTTCTGAAGGTTTTATGTGCTCTTTATCCCCACACTGGACTTCAGACCCTGTTATTCCTGCTGCAGTAATGGGAGAATTGGCATCAGATGACTGGTTCTACAGAATAGATGTGAAGAAAGGGCGCTACAACAACATCCTGACTTCCTCTTAGATTTTGACCATACACCATGTTCCAGTGAGAGGACAAGAAGAAGGGGGGAAAGGAAAATTTATCTTTTTCTTACATCTGCTTCTATTGTGCTTCCCCAGCTAGCTCTCAAAAATGTGTCTTAGTAGTTAATGGGTTACATGACTCATTCTTGAAGGAAGGAGTTAAAGCAAACCTCAAGCAATCAATGCCATAAAAAATTTCACCAATAGCTGGAACAAAAGGTGATTAAATGAAACTGAATCCAAGAACGTTTCTTTCCCAGAGAGAAAAAGATAGTGTCCCTTTAAGGCTAAGTTGATATAAATGTATATAGAATTTTTAAATATAACTCCCACCTCACCGAAGCACTCAATCTTAAATACTGGCAGGTAGCAAGGCCATGGTAACTCCTTCAGCTGGAGGGTCCCATTCCTCACTTAGCAGACTTTTTGATAATTTACAGTCATCTCCACCATGCGAAAGATACCAATTAAGGGATATGAGCTTTTTCCATGTCTGAGTAAGATTAGCGACAACATTCGGAGTTATTAATTGGAAATAAAAGGGGGAGGATGTTAAGGAGGGCACTATATGGCTCAACTGTTTTTCTTTTTTTTTGTATAGCTTTCTCTATTTATTCAGAATAAGCACTTGAAGTCAATGTCTAAAAAGAAAATAAATGTTCATAAAGTTGTCTTCTGAGGAGTTTCTTGGCCCGGGGAAGCAGCACTGTAACAGGGAAATTAAACATCTCTTTATCTTTCATGGGTGTGAATAAAGTCACTTCTGAGGGGAGGGGATAAAGTGAAGAAATGTGTAGCCTAACTGTCATGAAATGTGGCAATGTAGGCAGAACAGATTTTCAGTCATCAGAAAAGGGATCTCTTAGACTTTTATTGCTGAATTTATTGTGCTGTTAAGTATGCTTTACTTCATGTCTCATTTTCCCCATCTAGCAAACATGGATAATGATTTCCTTTACTTTTGGTGCAGCTTAGACTGAGAAAGAAATTGGTACTGAATTGCCTTTAGAGTGCTTCAGGGTCTAAAAAGGGGCAGGGTTTCTTCCAGATTCAGCCTATAGAAGAGGTCCATGAAGGGACAATCCTACTGGCCAAATGATCTTTGCTCTAGCTTACTCTTTCCACAGAAGTTAACAACCGTTATGGGTAGAGATGGTCAGTCCTCACAGCAGAAATTGTTCAAGGTATCATCAGCCAATCTTTGCAGTGTGGCTTTTTGGTTATTTTGGTTACGCAGTGCCGGAATCAAATGGCTGTGGAAAATAAGCTGCTGTCTCTAATCTGCTTTGAGATGCCCTTGGACATGCTGCTCAGGGACAAAAAGTAAAAATTATTTATTATTATTTTTGTTATTTCTATAGATTTTTACACATCCAGAGTTCACACTGGGGGAGCAAGTTATTAACCTGTTATCTTTCATGTGTTATATTATTGATCAAAGCCAATAACGATGTTAAAGTTATATAAATGTTTTGTAGGCCTATAATGATTCATGACTTTCTGTGCAGTAGCAACGTTCCTGATGTTGTTGTACTGTCTAGAGCTAATGTTCTGATTAATGCATGTTTTCCTTTCTGATTTAAGAAATAGCTTATGGCTAAAAATCCTTAGATGTCTCTGATTTATTGCATCTTTTTTATTCTTTTTTCCCCCCCCTTTCCTTTCCAGCTTTTTATTCTTATATGTGTATGTATAGGGTAAATATACATATTTGTAAATGTGTCAGTTTTAGAGAGATCCCTGATGTGGTACTCTTACGAGTTGCCTCTAAAGACTGGTATTTGTGTTGAAAAATGAATTTTGTTAGACCATGTTTGTAAATCTATCATCTGATGGGGCTACTCTAATCAGCGTGTGTTGTTTGTCAAAACAACACCAAACAAATGTGGCCACATCATTTACTGGCTTGTGGGGGACAGGGGGGAGGCTGCTTCTACTGTTCAACCAGCATGAAAAGTCAAGGTGATCTATCATAGTTACAGTAGAGAAGTATCACATCCAACTATTGTTTCCCAGGCAATGGTGGATGCATCTGGGAAGACAGAAGGTGTGATGGAGCATGCCTTGGGCTAAATAGTGGAATGGTCTGCAGGGGACAGCCTTGAGAAACATGGTCTAGCTCAGCCCTTTGATCCAAGTATTGCTGAAGTCTGCTCACCAGAACCGAACAGAAGGTTGGCTTAGGGTACTCTCCTTCTGCTCTTCATAGAGGTGGCTGGGGTGGAGGAGAGCTTTATATACTGTTGTCCGGAAATATAACTAATTCTGTTCTTTATGGCCTCTCCTTGGGTGACAGTGTCAATGGAAAGTACTGTGCTTCTACAAAGCAGTCTGTGTCTGTTTGACTTTGTTTTGAATTTTCTTATATGCTGAAATTTAAGTGCTTATGGTGATGTTCACGTTGATTTCTTCAGAGCTTTCTGAGTTAAGACTGAAGTCAAGAATAGTCTTCCAAAAAAATTGTTATTCACAGACGTCTTTGCTAAGAACAAGACAAACATATTTCCTCTGCTGCAGGGGCTATCCACAGACTCGATATATAGAGGTTTTTTTAAGGTCTATCTACTAGAACTGGACTGTTTGCCAGTTAGCCCTCTGATCCCTCAGCCTAAACTTGCTGAAGAAGTGTGTCCAAAAGAAAGTACCCACTTTGTTTTTATCTTCCCTGCTGTAAACCACCTACTTGTGTCCTTTTGTGTCTTTTGTGAAGTCTGTTAATAGCTGTTACTGCTAATTGCTGTGCTTAGCTTGCTGTGTTAATCTGTGGGCAGAAACCAGGGAGATCAAAGAGCAGCCTACTCCATAAAGTCTTGCAGTGTTCATTCTGCAGCTCTAATTCACCTGCACGTGGTCAGGGTACTACAGTGCAGGATAGCACAGAGCAGTTGGTTAAAAACATAGGACTTGACAAAACCTCATGAATTGTAAAGTTTCAGTCCTTCGGGAGATGTTTAAGCCCACAAAATGTGGGTTCATTTCCTCAAGACTGTAACAAAACTAGAATCTTTGTTATAAACGATGTAAAAATCTTAAAAATGTCTATTCTTGCACCAAGTAAGTGTTGAAGGATCAAGAGCCTTCTCAGCATCCAACACATCTGAAATGCCTTGGAGGGGAAAATGCTCACCCAGTCCCACAAAAGGGTTCCAATCTGATGTTACACTGGAAACCCCCTTCTTCCACCTCCCTTGACTTAGAAGCATAGGCCTTGACTGTTATTATTATGAAAAGTTCAAAGGGTTGTAGATGTTCTCAAATGCAAAAAGGGAGGCGTTTCATCAGACTTAGTTTTAGATTCTGACCTGAGACACCCTGATGTTATCAAGCTGCATTGTCCATGTGCGTTCTTTTGAGGGAGAAATGATTGCAAAGGCAGTGCTTTTCAGCTGGAGATAGCCTTGGCACCATCAATGATTTGGGTAGGTTCTAGTCTGGAAATTACTTCTTGCTGAACGGAGAACATAATAATTACTATTATTATTTATTTATTTTTTGGTACATTGGTCCTTAAATGATCTTAGGCTGATGATATGAGTTGTGCCACCAGCTTTGGCAGAGCTGTGGAGTCCAATAGGGTTTAAATGGCACAACTGTCTGCTCAGGCTTCAGCAGTCTCATTAATTCTTGTAAGAAAGACTTCATTTAATGTTGCTGAGCAAAATACATTAAGAATCCAAATTTGGTGTCTCCCAGGGGTCTGTCTTGCTTTATAGTATACACCAGATCCCTGGCATGTTAGTATGGGTTGCCTGCTCGTGTAAACTATAGATTTTTGTCTCTGCTCCGCTGGATTGTTGATATAAAATTACCAGCTGATGTTTATCCACAGACATAGGAAGAATAGTATTATTAACTATTTCTATATATTTTGTGTCATTATGACTGTAAGGGCTTGTCTGAATAATAAAGATTCCCTTGAGTGGGACTCACTAGGGTAAATGACTCTTTAATAAAGACAGATAATGTAGATGAATCATTTTGACTACTTAGAGGAGCAATTGTGCTAAAAATCCTAACTTACACAAAGTCCCTCTGAACACATTAGGGGGTCAAATCCTGCCCCTTGAAATCACTGAAACATTGCTGCTGAGTTGGAAAGGACTGAGATCTCAATTTAGGAGCAGGGACAAGTTTTTAACAATGTGAACTTGATTCATTTACATGGATGAATTTTAACTGCACTCATTTACTAAACTCTAAGATGGTACGTAGTATAAAAACATGCTTGCATAAATGTCTATATTCTATCTTCATATGTTGAAATATATGTTGAAAATAGATTTCTGCTAAATTATATGGCTTAGTTTTCTCTTTTCTCTATGATGTGATACTTCATGCTACACTGAAAGAATAAGAATATGAGTTTATTAAGTTTACTCAGAAAACTATTCAGTCATCTGTATGAGCTCTTGGAGCTATGTCAACATTTTCTTGAAAGATATCTGAGATTATTTGATGTTTACTTTTTTTAAGTACAGTATTTGTGAGTAAAAGTGCACAAGAACATTTTATTACATTTTAAATGTAATTCCTGATCCCAGGGTGCTGTCTATATAAATCTGAACAAACCTACGAAATCACTATCTATATTAGATCAGCAAATCCTCTCAGTCCCAGAACTGGTCACTGTGTTAAGAATAAGAGGCAAAAGTGAAATTCCTTGGTAATAAAACTTCTGAGCCTTGACAACTGTGAGGTAATGGCATTTCTTGCAGCATTGCCTAGACCTTTCAAAGTACACTACTTTTTATTATATGCCTTTCCTCTGCCCCTAAACCTTCACTTCTAAAGTGCACATCTCACAGGTAACCAGTATATAATGTACTTTTCAATCAGCCTCCTAATTCACTCAATGTAGCATGAGTTTTAGATAAACCAGAAAGTTGTGAAATACAACCTAAACCTTCTCTTCTGCATGATACCACTCACCTGTTTTAAGTCTTTTGCTATCTGTGGAAGAAAAAAATACAGAAAGAGTTCTTCTTCAGGACAGTTCAGGGTTGCCCAGCTCTTCTCTCAGGCAGTAAAGACACCAGTTCCCAACACTGCTGGAAGGTCCTGCCCCTGATCTTCTTGGGGGGATTTAAATCTTCCAGCCTGTTCTGTCTGAGTCTGTCAGGTCATGTGTAGGCAACAAAATGATGTCTCCCTTGGCTCCATCACCTCTGCAAGAAGAATTTTGCCCTGTAAGCCCCAATGCTTGTGCTGGTACTGCGCTGTCTTTGCTCCAACATGCTTCTCTATTTCAACCAGGAGTGGAAGTGGCCAGCAGTAGAAGGGATGAGATGGTTTTGCTTTTGTGCTGCCTTTTTGGTTTCCTGAAGTAAAGATTTTTTCTAAAGGTAAAACACAGCATGAATCAGATTTCATCTGGAGTGTAGAATTAAGAGACTTGCAAGGGTCTGTCTCCTGATTTCAAGATTTCCCATAACTTATGTGTAAATCCCCTAAACTGAAGAACCTAAATTGAGCCTTAAAACCTTGTGTTGTGGTTTGTAACCAGATCCAGGCTTTTGCAGAGTAACTGTTGGCTGCTGCTATTATTATTTATGCTTGCACATGCAGATTGTGGTGGGCTTGCCCCAGCTGGCAGTATGGGTAGGTTTGAATTTATTCTGATCAAGGCAAAGTACTTCGCTGAGAGGCTCAGGTTCAGCATCATGCTAATAAAGTATGTGACTCTTGGACGAGAGCTGCTCTCCATCTGGCAAGCCCAGAGCATGGGCTTGAGTGTGGTTTCAGTTGTGCTCAGTAATCTCTGTGGATGTATACGGAAGTTTTTGAGGAGCTTAATATATGAGATAGATATATGTCTAAAAATATAGTCCCATCTCAAAAATACATGCTCCAGACTTAACAATCATAAAGTTCATGGAAGTAGTTAAAGACAAAAGTAAGGGGCAGCTAGTGATTATGTACACAGACTTGTAGCTATTCTTTGCTGGCTTTGAATCAGGCTAATCTTTACTCCACAAGGTAGAGCATGGCCAATATGGAAACATCTGTGTTATGCAAATTCCTCTGAAATGGTTGAATGATAGGTAACTGACTGTATTTTGGAGCTGTTCCACATAGAGTGAATCAACAATTTCCAGCAAGTCAGTCCAGCAAAAATATGTGTGGTTCCTTTTGATACGTACACAGCTGTGAGCTTCTGTGTTGACAGAAAGAAACTAGAAATAGTATTAGAGAAGAAACAAATTTTTTAGATTTTATAGGTACTAGAAGATAGACTGAATTCATCCTGAGATTTCCACTCCGAATTTCCAGGAGGCTTGGCTGTGATGGGTTTTCTTTCCTCTCTCCTGTAGTCCCATATTACTCCCCTTGATATCCACAGGGAGACATAGAAGTGTGTCTTGGAGCAGCTTGATCCTCTCCATGGAGAGAGGTAGGGATGGAGCTCCTCATGTGAACCCAGGGCAGAGCAGTATCCCTCACATCGTGGGTGGATCAGTGAGACCATCTGCAGGGTAAGACTTCAGTCCTTGGGAAGTTTTTGGTATCTAATCTGCTCTGTCAGACACAGGCGATGATGAAGATTTGTGACTGCCCTTAGCACTGGGTGCCACAGGACACTACAGCACCAAGTGTAACTCTTAAAACACCAGCTCTGCAGTGCTATGCACCACAGATGAGAAGGTATGGAGAATGAATTCTGCCGAGTAGTTTTCCTATTTCCAAAAGTTGCAGTACTTTACTTCTAGATGGGCTTGCTGTTGTCTGGCACCAGAGCTCATGGGTTTAACATTTCATACCCATAGCACTGAAATAACTGGGAAACTTGATTTCAGGAGAAATAAAAACAGTTATATGAAGGGTACCATGGTGACTTTAAACATAAGCTTGTCCCAATCAGGAATCCTCATAATTTAATTTGCACTGGCCAGAGATATGTGACCCTTCCCTGCAAAATATTTTACATTGCATAGATTACATTAATTGTAAACATGCTGAAATTCTCTGCTACTGCTGCTGTCTCTGATTCATTGGTGACCAGTACAAGGAAGCAACACATGCTTATTGTTAAAAAAAAAAAAAGAACAAAAAAAAGAAAAGAACAGAAGGATCATCTATTGCGCAGATGAAAGACAGAGACAAAATAACCAATCTGTAATGCAGATTTATTAATAGTCATTCACTGGTTTTCACTGAAATACTCTTCACGTAACCTTGACTTTATTAAGTAGTCCTTAAGGTGCATTTTGAAGACAGATAATGAGTTTGGGGAATAGTCTTATCTACATCAAGCTAATCTTTAACAGCTTGGAAGGGAACTCACAGAAACTTTTCCACTTTAAGTGACATAGCCATGTTCAAATCAAGCCTTTTAAAATGTCATTTTAATAGGAAGAGTTTACAGGCATTTTTAATAGCTATACTTCATAAAGGAATATAATTTAAACAAAAGCAATAGAAAAACTTATTGAGTTTTTAATAGTATTAATGGGGCTGGAGGGAAGTGGTGTTGGAGCAGCAGGAATGCTGCTGGGTGGAGTGGCACTTAGTGTCTTGATTAATAAAGACAAGGCAGCTCTTCCTTAAAAATATAGCTGCTTTTACAGTGGCCATCCCTTTAAAAGAGAAGGCAGGGGCAAGGATGAAGTTTTCAGTGGTATTCTGATGCTGAGCCGGCACGTGCCGCGTGGCCCAGCTTCCACAGGCAGAAGTTTGCAAGGTCCTCCTGACCCTTTGCCGATGCAAAGACCAGTTGTGTGAGCAAGGGAGGGTTGGGGAGGGAAAAACAGAAAGAAACTCAAAAGAAAACAAACTGAGAGTCACTAATTTAATGAGAAAGATTTTACCCATCTGCACTTTCCCCTCAGTTGCCAGCATGTCCTCAAAAGATAATACCACTTCTCCTGCATCGTCTGAAAAAGCCACAGATGTGGTTGTGCACCTGGAGGCACACACCAGTCTTTCCCTCCAGCTCATGTATGAGCTGCTCGCACCACAGGCTGAATTTTTAACCTGCTAGTACAGCCAGATGAGTTGCAGGGACCCTCTTCTGCTGATTCCAGTTGGCTTAGCTCATTTTGTTTTGCTTGCTTTATTGTTTGGGCATCAAATGTCCCAGCTCTCCCAAGTGTGCACACATTTGGTTTCTGACTAATGTGAGGCCTCTGTCAGAGAGACAGCGTTTGTCATTTGAAATCCAGCATGTCTTAGAGTCAGGTCGTGACTCAGACACCACAAACTGTATACAGAATAGACCACAAATTCCTCCTCTAAGATTGAACAAGGCTTTCCGAGAAGCCACTTCCCCTGCTGGTTATATCCTAACCCTGACTGACAGGTAGCAAATAACCATGGTTCTCAAGTGGCATTTGGGGGGGGGGCTATTTTTTGTTCAATTTTTTGTATTTGTGGCTGTTTAAAATCCAGTCTTCTCGTGTGATACAGAGTGGTGGTTTTGGCTAGAAGGGGGGCTCTAGAAATTTTGGTTGGTTACATTTTTGCAGAAATATGGGCATTGATTGATATTTTTATTATTATTATCATTATTTATTTATTTTTTTTTTCAAACTCCAAAGCCAAGGGTTTTGAGTGGACACAGAACTCTAGGGCAAAACTCATCCTGAGCTGTTCAGGTTTCTTCTAGCCGCAGCTGCAGCTCTCATGTACTTTGTGCACAAACCCCATAAATCGGCTGGGGATTGCTCCAATGGTTCCTGAACTTTCACAAAACCTTTCGATGAACCTGCTCGGGGCTGGGGAGGGTGGGAGGGGATGGGACAGGACAGGAGCAGAGCCGCCAGAAGGTTTGCAAGGAAACCTGAAACCAGGTGATCCTCCCAGGCTGAGTGGTTCCTGGGGCTGGAGACCTGCAGACATTTCTCATTTGGAAGGAGAACTGGAGTTCACAAATTCGTTAATGAGCCTCACACGCTTGCTGACCAGTAGTAAATCCCAGCTCGATTTATTACTGAATACAGCACTTTGGCACAAGTCCTTAGTGTCATTTTGCAAGTGAATGGGGAGCAAGCCGCAATCTTAAATCCTAGCTGGAAGCGTGGTTGTGAGAATCAGAAGGGGTGCAGTCCTTTAGATTTAATTTCACTTTTTTTTTAATTTTCTTTTTCAGTTTTTTAATGAAACAGGAGAATTCATCTGCAGACACACTATTCTGTGCTCTTTTGTCAATAGAAAAGTTGTTTTGCTAATGGTTATCTGTCTGCAAGTCCTTGACCTGCTTGTAAACACATTTCTGCAGGAAAACCCCAGGCCACGGCCTCGAGCCTTTACGTCAACAAGAAGAGATAAAGTGACCAAAACTTAACCTGATCTGGCCTGGAGTGCCCTCTACTGCCCCTTGACCAAATACTTCCCTAATCTGTGTCCTTCTCGAAAGAACAGATTGTTGTGTAAGAGGTATTACCTGGAATGAAATCAATTTTGGGAGCCTGACTTCCTCCTCTTTTCCCCCTGCCCACAGCCAAAGCCTAACGAATAGCTAGAGGTTAAGGAACAACATCTGGGTAGGTTTTGGTGGAAGGGCAGGAATTTTCCCCCAGATCACCCTCTTTATCCCCACCCTGGGCATCCATCACCCGAGGACAGCCTCAGCCCCGGTCCGTCATGCTGCGTTAAACACACCACCTTCCAAGCCCTGTAACAAACGCAGGCGAAACTGCGCTCGCCGATCGAGTTGCTTTTAAAAGCCATTTGCTGATCTCCTGGGATTTGCTCTGGATTCCCACAGCACAAGCAGAGGCTTTGATACAGCCAGGATTTGGAGAGACACTAAAGTAAACGAAACACAGTGGTCCCAAATAGTGGTGGGGTGCTCAGAGCCCGGCTGCTGTGGTGCGGGCGTCCCTGTTTTGGGGGTGAAAACTGGCTGTAACCAAAGATTATCTTGGGGGGTGAAGTGACATCAAATTGTTGCTGGAAGGAAGGAGTATATCTCTAAGCTTTTTTCATAGGAGCTGGGGTAGGAAAGTCGAGGTGCTTATTAGAGGGGGAAAATGCGTGCTGTGGGAAATCCTATGTTGGGTACGTAAAGGAGAAGAGGGGAAAACACGAGGCAGCTCTAGAGATAAAATGACAAACTGCAATCACGGCTCACAATGGGAGCATTCATTGGGCTGTGCTTCTGTTTGCACCCTGCTTAAACTGCTCGCAAGGCCACTGCACCAGGAAGTTTCATGACTAATCGAATAGCTGGTAGGTCACGTCCCTCTGGGGCCGTGCTTTTTCCATCTCTTTAATTCAGTCACAGGTTGCTGGGCTCGGTGCCACAGTGGTGGGTTAACTCCTTTGGCCAAGGCAGTTGCGCTGGGCATCTCCAGAGCCGCTGCTTTGTTTAGCTGCAGAGCAAGGAAATGGTATTTGCTGCGAAATCGTTACTGCCCCAAGGCAACTCGAGGGTTTCTGCTGTGGAGGTGGGTGGCTGTAGGAGGGAAGGCAGCCACCCTTCCACCTCTGTCCCTTCCATCCATCACCCTGTGCTGCATAATGAAACATCTCCACACTTTCTGTATGTAGAGTCAGGTGAGGTTTTGGACTGAGTACTGCACTCCTTATTTTTATAATTTTTAAATCTCATGGCATTCTGCAGGAAGTGTTCTGTTCTAGCTCTAATATGGCATTTTTAGGAGACGAAGAAAAACTTGAGTAAAACCGGTAGAGTTCAGTTTTGTTTTGTTTTCATAATGAAAAACTCTTAACAATTTTTTTTTTTCCCTCTTATGACCAAAAAAACCTCTCAAAACTTGGTTTTGGTTGTTTCATAATGAAATAAAACCAAAAGCCTTGCAAGGGGATAATGAGATGCTATGACCACTATGATTCAGAACTTCCCCCTGCTTATTCTCCCATTGTTCAGACTGAACTAGGCTGTGAATAAATTTTGAATTATCCAGTCCCGGTATCTGTAGTTGATCGCTGCATGTGAAAATGCACATGACGGACCAAAACAGCCCTCGGGCTGTAAATCTCAGGGGGTGGGATGGGTGAGTAAAGCTTAAGGAAAAGATTCAGAAGAAATTATACCTCTGCATGTTGGTATTGAGGGACTCTTAAACCTTGCAACTTTGTCAGGATCTTCTAGACACAGTGGACAAGGTTGTTTGGCCTTAGGTATGATCTCCAGGCTGTGAAGCTGAAATTTGTGCCCAAGAGCATCTCCTGCTTCTCTGGGATGCAGAAGTGGTTCTTTTTCCCCCATTCATTGGTAGATACAGTTACCCATGGGTCTCCTGCAGGGAGCTTACAGCCTTCTACCAAGTGTTGGGAGAAGAAATCAAATCCTTCAGGTTTGATTCCAGCTGGGTTATTTCCTTAGGATACAGCTGTTTTATAGTCGTCTCTTGTGCATTTAACCTTGTTTATCCCTCTAAGGCAGATATAGTTCCAGCCTTGCAGAGTGGGATTAATTCACAAGCTTCAATCTAAACTGGACAAAACTTTTAGTGTTGGCTTACAGGAAGTATCATTTCAGCTTTCCTGACAGAAAATCAAACTTTGGGGAACAAAGTAGAATTATTTTTTTCCCCTATAGAAAGGGTCTATTTAAGGAAAAGTGATTATTTTTTTTTCTTATAACATATCTTTATTTCCGTGCTTCCAAAATTTAACAGGACTTTGAAGATGAATGCAGATCTGGTGGGCACCTTTTCAGATTGAAAAGATTAGTTTTATCATGAAGAGAACTTGTCTTCCTTGTAAAGTAGGAAGCTATTTAATCAGAGGTCTGGCTGAATCTATTCAGTATTCTCAGCTACTTTCCAAACCAAACTTCTGAATACGTTAGTTATTCTGATTAAGTCATACTCCTGAACTCCCTCCAGGCTCTGCACTGGAGATGATATTTATACAGCACTAATGGAGAAAAGTTGATGTGTTTCAAAAAATCATTCCCGAGCAAACCAAAGCTGTATTCAGCAGATGTAACGGGGAAATTTTCAGGGAACTCTGACTCTCTTTTCTTGCTAGAGAAGGCCGGCTTCAATTTAGTTCTCATCCCCCAAATATTTCAGGGAAGGAAGTTTTGAGAGCATTAAGTGACCCATTTCAATGTTTTTGTGCTTCTAATCAAAATATACATCGTCTTTTTGTTCTAAAAGTTGCCAAAGCTAATTGATGCTGAAGTTTCAGACTGAAACTTCAATGAACTTTTCAATGAACTGAGGCTGAAGTTTGGTAATGGACCATTTTATCAAATTTAAAATGGTGAAAATTTTCCTGGCTTTAAACTTTCATTCCAGTTTGGGACTAAGACACTTTTTGGCATTTGAAACCATTTATTAGATGGGACATCTTAGGCTCTAGCCACTATCAACACAAAATGAGTTCTTGCTATGGCTTAGAACAAGACTAACTCTTAGCAACTGTAGTGTCCAATCTTCAGTTGAGATCAGCATAATTTATATTGTAAAATGCTCTATATCTGTAGGAATTAGATGAGAGAAAGGACATGCTCTTATTTGCACGTTTATGTCTTTTTAAAAAAAAAACCAACCAGTCCACCACTTTATCTATATATAAACCTTCCTAAAGCTGTGGTTTGGAGAGCTATCAGAAACAGTAATCCTGTAAGCAAGAAACTGCATGTGTGACTTTTTCATACAGGCTCATACACTCATATATATATATCTGTGTGTCAATATATACTGGCTGACATAACAAATATCTTTGTTTTTTAGAAAAAGAGAATTTTCCTCAGGGACTTTAAATAGATTCAGAGGATATTCCCAGGTATCAGACTGTATTTCACTGTGATATTCATATTGTCAATATTGGGACCTTTCTGTGGAAAATGGGGCTCTTCCTGTAAACATAATAATGTTTCTGGATGGTGAAATATACAGTAAATGTTAAACAAGAAAAGAACTAAATTGCAGACTATTCCCTGGTCAGCAAAACCTGCCCATTATTTTTCAGTTTGCTGAATCTGTAGTTTTTAGCCTTTTTTTTTATATATATTTTATTTTTTTTTCTTTAAACTGTGACTTTTCAGATTCATGAAGGTAGCATAGGTAATCTTCATATTTATAAGGACACACTGTCAACTCGCTTTTCATAATTTATAAACTCTTTTTTTATTATTATTATTATTCCCTTTCCCTGTTGGAAGCCTGAAACTGGCATGTTTCCTTAATAGAGCTGGGAAAAAAAAACCTGCATTTTTGCTTTGGCAGAGGGTTTCTCAGAAATAAGCTATCTATGCAAAGGTGTACTATCCTAGCTGGCTTAGTGGGGCTGGAATTAGTGCTGTAGGGTCTATTTTGAGAGTGTCTGCACGCTTTAGATTTTCAAGTTGCAACTTGTGTTTTGGTTTGGTAAGGGATTTGTCTATAAGTTACGAGCCTTGTATCTTTTTTTGCTGTGAGTTAGGTGACGGTTTGTCACTTTGGCTGGACTCTTGCCTTTATCCATCCCAACTGACTTCTCCCTGTTCCCTTCTTTGGAGCACCCCTCACGTTCCCATCTTCTGCTGTTTGCTCCTGGCATGGTAAGATTAGATATTTTTCTTCTGCCCCTGCATGGAGGGACTAACAATAAGGCATCCCTTATTCTAAGACAGAATGAAAGTACTTTGATAGCCATTTCCTCTTCCCCTCTATAATTTCACTGAATCACTTTTCAATGGGGTTTATAAATGTAAATATTTCCAGTCATTTTGAACAAACTTGCTGCTGGGCTGATGTAAGCAGGCAGAAACTCTTCTATGTTTTCAGAATTGGTCCTGGAATTTGCAAGAGACCAAGTTTGCTTTCAGAAGTAATTCACAGTGTTGATACTGATTTATAAATTTAGTGACTGGGTACTTTAAATACCATCTCTTGGGCATGCTAGTTACTATTGTGGCAGATATAATCTGTTTGGAATTACTTTTAATGGTTGTTTGAATTTAAAAAGCTGGTAAAGATTGATTCAAATTGAAGGTCATGAACTCCTTTACCCATTTCCCCTTATTGGCTCAACAAGGGTCCTATTTCATGATCTTTTGGCCATGATGCAACTCATCTGTTTAGTTGAGAAGGTGCTGATATGAGTAATTAAACTAAAATGGCATCGGGGAAGAACCTGTTAATATTTAGTAACGTATCGTTGACTCTGTCCATCCATCTGTCAGTCTCTCCCCCATAAGTTTTGAACTCGCTGGATAGTTTCAGCAAAATTTGGCACCGGAGCGGAGGTATTTATTAGCATTATGATACTGAATGTTTTTGGAGGACTGGCAGCTGGTGGAGGGGAGTTTTGCTGTTGGAAGAAAAGACATCTTGGGCGGTGCAGACATACAGATCAGGCTGTTCACAAGTTGATCTGAATCAGTCGTAGTGTGCTTGGGCTTTTACTGAGCTGAACAGGGAGCTGCTGTGAAAAAGGTCTCTGAAGTGATGGTAAGGAGGTGGAGGCAACGGAGTATTTTGTCCCAGTGGTTTAGGTAATACACAGGACATGCTTGAAAAAAGTGAGTACCATTAGTTCTGCAGCTCACAGGACAATTTTTTTTTTCTTTTTTTTTTCTTGTTTAAATCTTGTGAAACTTACCACTATAAAGGGCCTGGAGAACTTATGCGCCACTTAAATTCTTTAACAAGGTTGAATTTCCTTTGGTAATATCCCAAGGAAATTATATGGCTGTGGAGTCTGTTACTTTCTGTATTCCTTCAGGATGCCCTGCCCTGGGAGTAACTGTGAAACCCAGGGGTAAATCACTTCAGAAAAAAAGGTCTGTGCGAGAGGTAATCTAAACATTTTTTTTTGGCTTGATATGCTCAGGCTCTATCATGAACTCTCCTGCAGGATTACAGCAGATCCTGACCCCATTGACCTAGTATCAACCCTTTTCTGTAAGCTGTGCTCAGCAGAGAAGGAGGAGGATAGATACTGGAATGGCTTAGAGGCTTAGATGCAGTAGGCTCTGAGTATCAGCACCAGTTCAAAGGATCAAAGAGGGGTCTGTGGCTCTCTAGCCATGCTAATTAATGGAAGAAGTGGTATTTGGTCTTCATTATGGACTTTTAAAAAAAAAAAAGGCAAGTCAAGTGTTTTGTCCTGTGGTAAAGCACTGAAGAAGACTGGTGAAAGTAACAGAGCCGTCTCCTTTAGGCTTTCAGCAGCATTTCAAGAGCATGGAGCCACTTATGAAGTCACGCTTAAGCAGCACTTTCTTAAAAGTTAAATGTCTGATAAATGCTGATACTGCCTGATCTGAATTCCTAATACACTTGTAGATAGAGCTGGCCCTTGCAAAGGTCTCCAATGCTCATACCATGGAAGAACTTTTTCAGTAAAGGACTCTCTGGGTTTCTCCTGGACCCTCTGCTTTGGATGTTGGCTCAAGCCCAGGGTGGCTGATTCTGTCTCTCACCCGATCAGGCATCGTTCCACTGTGTGCCTTTCGTTTAAATATCTGTGGTTGCTACAGAGGTTAATAGGAGGTCAATGGCTAGGGCTCAGATCAGCAGCTCTAGCAGCAACTTGGGGACCAAAGCACTGATGGGCAGAGGCAGCAATAAGAGCGTTTTAGGGCCATTCCTGCATTATATGTTTTATTAGCTCTCAAAAAGGGGCATGTAATACTGTCTCTTGAATCCTAAACAATCCCTTCTAATCTCTGACCCTTTTTTTTTCTTAACTCATTCAGGTATTGCTTAAATTGGGAAGAAAACCACTGGTTACAGGAGCTTTTACTTTCAAACAGTGGGACAGGCTCTGATAATGCCTTCATGTGCTTATTGCCTGCTTGTCTTTACACCTATATCTATCTATACCTACCTATATGGTATGTACCAATATATTTGTCAGGGCTACAAATACTGTGAAGCAGCAATTCAAGTTCTTCTTTGCATGCTTTTATACTAGCAGTGTGTGTGGATTTTATATCTCTGTAAATGTAACTTTTATACACAACTGAGGAGGATCAGGTTTTAACTAAACAACAACAAAAAATAACTGTAGGAAACTGCCTGTGGAAATACCTGGTTTTGCTTGAAAACTAAGAATATTCTTTCTCTTTGCTTTTTGGGTTTTCCACGAAACTGATGGGCTTATGCTTTGGTGTGAACATAGTCATTTTAAATGACAATAATGGTAGAGACCAAAATTGCCAACAGTGTGATTTTTATCATGGCTTCACCATAGAACGTGACAGCATGTATGATCATCGGGTATTCAAACAGTGAAATGTGTAAAGCTATTTTTCCATAATTGGTCCCAGGGCAAGGGGTTGATCTCATGTATAAAAGCCTCCAGATATGCTCTTGGTATGGTTTCTAATTAGGGAACCAGGAAAGAACTGAACTTTGGAAACTGTGATGAGTCCGTGCCTTTAAAAAAAAAAAGGGAAATAATCACTTTGACCTTGAACTCCAAAAGGCCCCGAAATCAACTGATTTTACTCTTTAAGCTCCTTAACAAGCATGGGGATTAGAGACGAGCTGTGTAGAATGGTTCATATTAGATACAAACGATAATGGACAATAGAAATTCATCTATGAGCTCAGCACAGGCATCCTGTGCAAATTCCATTTCCCCAAGATATGGTGATACCCTGTTACAGTGTTGTATATACCGCTGATAACAATATGACTTCATCAGTTGGGAAGAAACAGCAGAAAACTCAGTAGCAGCCAGGCAAATGCAACTTTCAGAGATGTCCAATCCTGATCTAATCCCAGTCCATTTAAATAACTACAGCCATGTGTATCAAAAAAGGTCAAATACGATCCCCGTTCTACCTTGTGTGATAAATCATCTGTTTAGCTATTTATTTCAAGTATGACAAAATCACCCTCCCTGATAAAGAAAGAAACCTAAGAGAGCAATAAACTGGCTATAGACTGAGGCTGACCATTTCGTGGCCTTCCATCTGTCCACCACTAACAAGGAAGGATGCTGCTGACACTTTAGAAAAACCTCTTTTGGCAGTTTTTTTTTCCCCCTTTCTTTATCACTCTTCACCCACGAAAAGCTTAAAAACCCACAGTGTCCCCCTGAAAAAAGGGTTATCTCATCATATCTTGGAATGGAAAAGTGTATCATGTTTTTCAGGAGAAAAGGAAAGAACTGAAGAAAATAGATACATGAGGAGATATGACTGAAATCATTGGCAATTTGGGTTTGATAAATGTAACTCACTCAACAAGCAGTTTTGCACCCCTAGAATGTACTGAGTTCTTATGCAGATCTTGAAAATAATTCATGTGGTTAGATAGGCTAGTGCCTGCCATGAAAACTAGTTGAGAGATGGTATGGCACAATCTTTTCCCCTTCTCTGTTTCTCAAAAATTGCTATTTTCTTTCACTTTTCCCCATTTCAGTCTGTGTGGCCTGGCAGACCAACTGGACCCAAGCCTAGAATAACATTGTCTCAGCGAGCTGATAGGTGTGAGGGCACCTGCAGGCAGATAAAATGTGTTTCTATCAGAATTTGCTAGGTAAAACTCAAAATTGTCATGATTTCAGGACAATCTCCAATTTCCCCTGAAAGATTTGGAAAGCAAAATTAAAAAGAAAATCAACTCCATGCTTTTTCATTAGTTCTGGCAGCTTCCCCTAGAAACACACCCATGCTCAGCAGTATCATTCTTTATTTAGCTCTGAACAGACTGAAGGACCTTCGTGAATTCTTTCTCCCTCCTCCTTTTTAGATAATAGCAAGGATGCTGCCACATATTTTGCAAAGTGCTCTTTTCTGGAGCTGAGATTGAGTTACATCCAACGCGATAGACCCCACTGGCAGCCACGCATTCTTCGTGGAGTTATTCCATTACCATGCCAAGTTATTTTTAATTCTATCTAGAGGTTGTTTTTTTTTTTTTCCAAACTAACATGTAAAAGAAAGCTATCGAGTTGCTCAATCAATGTTAGTTTATTATTGCTTACCCAAGTGTTTAATAAACCTATCCGAACCCTGGACATAGCTTTAAATACTTCATTGACTGTAACAAAGCAGATTTTTCCTATCAGACCAAAGTGGCTCTATAAACTATAATTAAGCACTAATTATGAGCTCTACTGGTCAGATAGCAGAAGGCAAGGTCCATTGTGCAACTGGCAGAACCAGCAATTAAAGGAGATTATTGTTGTCAGAAATGGAATAAAACAAACAAAGAAAAAATTTGGGAGGAGGGGAAGATTTCCAATTGACCTGGGTAAACTTTGCTTTGTTCATGAGTTTGGCAGATTATGACATCATGAACACAACCCCCCTAAGATCTGATGATGTAGAACAGATGTAATAATTTGTCCTGGAAAATTCACATAATTGATTGGGTAACAGGTTGGAGAGTCAGGTTCTGTTTGCCTCCACTCTTATACATTGAAAGCAAATAATTTAGAGTCCAAACCAGAAGTTGTATGTTTAGAACAAAGTAAATATTGTATCAGTCCTTTTTTACTCATTTTTATAAAGCATTCAAAGCCAGAGAGGGCCGTGTTGCTCATGGGCTTAAGAATTAGAAAATGGAATTGAAATAGAATGAAGAATAGATTGACTCCCCAGAAAGGGGAGGGAAAGACCCTCTACAACAGGTGAAAAGGAATTGCGGTTTTATAAATTTGTTCCAATTTAACGTGACAGGCTTCTTTTCGCTTACACCATTTTTACAGTGGCTTAACTTGATTGGCTCCAGTGGAGTTTTCAATTATGCCAGATACCGCTGAAGTGTTATTAGCAGCCTGCTTGGAATTTCTCTTGAAAGTCTGAAACTGTTTCTGAACTGACAATATACTCTTCCCTCTCTCCCCCTCTGAAATAAAGTGTTCGCTCTGCAGAAAGCCTTGATGTCCTGTCGAAACAGACTGCTCAAACAGCAAAATGATTTGACTTTTCACATACAAATTTTAGATTTCCATGGAAAACAGTTTCCAGTTACCTCCAGTGATTGGTATGCAAGTCAGAGCTCATATATTCCTAGACCTGATACAGACGTTCAAGGGAGCCAAAAGTCCCTTACACACACACACACACGAACATTACAGCTTCCTGGAACACAGTTTAGGCTCTCAGGTGATGGCTGGGAATGTGGCCAATATCAGAAGGTAAAGGGCAAAAGAAAGCCATGGAAGTGACAATATTTCTTAGTAGAGGACAGGTGTCTCTGCTCCTGACTCGCGGTTGTGCCTAAACTCACAGTACTGCTCTCTCCTCTCTATTATTATTATTTAAGCAATTTGCATCTTTTGGAAAAAAAAAAAGAAAAAAGACTAATAAATTTCAAATATTCCTGGTGCTTCTGTGCCAACTGGCACTGGAGGGGGCCTGTGACCTTGCCCAACTGCACTATATATAATTATTAATTAGAAAGCAACCTGGGAAGCAATGATCCTCTCCCCCAGCATAAACCAGAAGAACACTACTGAATTCATGGTAGGAAAGAAAATTGGTTTTCCTAGGTCACATTTGGGAGCAAACTTTATTTTACTTTGACTAGTGGTTCACTATCCAGAGTGGAATTATGGGAATTAATTAGAATAACTTGGGTGCTCATTTTATAAATCAGCTGGCAGAACTCCTGCTGTAATTAATGGGTCCAACTGGCAATCTTCCACAGATACACACCCATTTCCCAGTGATTTTCACTGCGCTTACATGCATTTTGCAGGAGTTCAACTTGCAAAGGGACATATTTAAGAGTTTATAACTGTCCCAATGACAGCAAGTTCTAATTTAAAACTCCTGTGTAATACTTGTTAGGAAGTTTTAATATCAAAAGGGCAGCCAAGGTCTTCCATGAGAAATTTCTAGACAGTGAAAGAAACTAATCCTTTTTAGTGATGTTTGGCTTCTCCTCTGCAGTAGCTGATCTCTGATTTCATATTTTATATCCATGGTTTGTTAATGAAATTTTCTCCTTTAAAGAGTAACCAGGCGGATAGAAAAAATTAGCTGATACTTTGCAGTAAATGTTTGAAGTGAAATTCAAGTAGCAGCCCGAGGCTCACAGTATGTAAAACCAACTACCAAAGTTTTAAGGGGGGTTTAATCTATTTTTTCCTTCTCAGGGGACCTCTGCTGTATTAAATTCTTTGGTTGAAGAGAAGCAGCCAAGTTGGCATTAGAACTGACTTAGCAATTTGCATCTTTTGAAAAGGGATTAGCAAATTTGAAATGTTCCTGGTGCCCTTATGCCAGTTGGCACTGACAGGGGTCTGTAACCTCACCCATCTCCATCACTGCCTGTTGTGGGTCTGTCTCAGAGGTGTTATGGGGCTTGTTACAACTACTTCAAAGACAAAGCGAAAGGAATTTAGGCAGCAGGAACATTTTAATGTCCACATGAAGTGACATCACTGCTATTTATGCTGCACACAAGGAAGACAGGTTTGCTCCAAGCTCATCCCTAGATGTGCTGTTCAGGCTTTTCCTACCTGGCACCAAGGTTCACAAAGTTTTAATAGTTTTTTGAAGTGCCCTGATATACAGGAGGCAACATTCCTGGCCACACAGCATCTCTGGAGCAGAAGTGTGAGCTAGATCTCACTGGAGGCTTGGAGCCACAAAAGGTCTGAATTTTACCTCCAGATCTTATCCTAAGTTTTTCTTCCTTTTCAGTCATCAGTAGTCTGGGGGGCTGGGCTATGGAGAAGAAAAAGCCCTTTGACAGAACAATTAATCACATCTGTCTTAGGATGCAGTTACCCCCATTTCTCCAGTGACCATGGAACTGGATTGACTCTTGTCACTGAAGAAATGCACCTACTTGAAACTTCTAAGGAGAAATTGTCCTTTCAAAGCACTAGTTTTTTTCTGCAGTCTACAGAAGCAGCCTGAACAACTTGCTTGGCTACCTACACAGCCATCCAGTTCAACTTGAAGCCCATAAGAAATCACCACCAGGGTACAGCTTCAGATGGCTCAAATGTCATCCAAGGCCCTGCAAATTATCTATCTTCTTTAGGTTCTTAAAAAAAAAATAATAGTTAAAGTTATCCAGTAAGAAACATTAGGCATATGGACACTGACAGAATTTGGATGTTCAAATGTGTTGGAAAGTCTTCTTGGACTGTAGGTCAATGCCTATTTTTAGCAAAATATTCAGCATTTCTTCAGTTTGTCCTCAGGAAATATTTTTTGAGATCCACGTTACATTTTTGTGTATGTTTTTATAACACTAAAGATACTCCCATAAAGTTCAGTCTTCTATTTTGTGGGACTTAGCTTCCATTTCTCTTAGGCATAGAAAAGGCTTATAAAAGAAGGAAAAAGGCTTGTGTAAAATTCCCCAAGTGACAGAACAGGTACCTTGTAATCTCTATTCTGAAGGCAAATTAGCCTGGGTTTGGGAGTTTTGACCAATAAAGCTGTTTTTCTATTGAAAGACATTGATAATTGTGTCTGCCACCATTGTAGTGATGGAGGGAGAAGACAGCAGACCACCAGACAGTCACATCCAAAGTCAGGTTCAGGGCCTCGCACTGTCCTCAGAAGAATGAGAAACTCAGGACAGAACAAGCCCTTTTCAGGTCCCAGTTGAGAAATAACAGTCCAACTTCACGTATCAGGCATGGGACTGGGAGCTTATGTTGTTAATGAAAATTTGATGAGTGTTTGCTTGCCTCCTCCCCATGTACGTTTTATATTTCCTATGTACATCATCTGATATTATGTGCCTGTAAAGATTCAGCTTTTTTTTTTTTTTTTTTAATAAAAGGCCACTAAAAGGCCACCTGTTGCCTTTACTTGTAATACTTCTGCAATATTTGAAGCCCTATGAAACACTGTGGGTACTTCTGTTGAAATAAATGAGGTGGGCCAAATCCAGCCCATATTGCTCACACCATATTTCTTCTATTAGCTGGGATTGTGATAATGTGTGCGCAGTAAATGAGGATCCGATGCCAAATGATTGTAGCAGATTTTTTTTCTACCCCCCAAGATTTTCTTCTTTGATTTGACCAGGCTGCCTGCCATCTGAGGTATGTGAAGGAGGGAGCAGAGGTAAGGGAAGTGCCTTCTGCAAGTTAGTCATGAAAGACATCTTCATCTTCCTTAGTGAAGTAAAAAAATTGTGCCAAGAACTTCATTCAACTACTCATTTGGATAAAACCAGACACCCTGGTGTCAAGTGAATAGGAAGCAATGGGAGGTCAACATGTTTCAGTGCCATAGGAGACGGGGGTGGCCAGAACTTCACACTGATCAGACCATGTATATATATGCATATAGACTACCTATATCAATCATTAGATAAAACGTGTGTATGACATGCATACACACACGCAAAGCTACTGACATGCAGAGGGAAGTAGCAGCTTCCTTTCCTCTGCATACATGCCTACTCCCTCTGAACAGAGGAAGAAGAAAGGAAAGATTCAAATTAAACGCCCCAAATTACTTGAAAGAAGCCTGAATTATTAGGAAGGCAAAGCAACGGCCCAGCAGGGAGTGGAAAATATAATAACGACAAGTTTTGTGCCTAAAGGGGAGGCAGGAATGAAATCAGAAAGATCCGATGGGGCCAGGTGAGTAAAGAGTCAGCCAAGCAAGGGAGTGTGAGATACCCGGAGGCAGTGCAATATGCTGGCAAGGAGCCATGCGGCTGGGGAGAGAGGAGGAGTGTGTGTATGTGCAAGAGAGAGAGCAAAGGGGAGGGAGGGAAGAAGACAAAACACACCTTAGTGAGCTTTGGAGAGAGGTCCTCTGACAGCATCAGCCCCTCTCTCCTTGGCTGTGCATGTGGGAGGAGGCGCTCCCATGCACAGAGCTCCAAGAAGGTAGGAGGCCGTGCTTCCATGTCCTCATCCCTGGACACCTGGGTGGGAGCAGATGGCAGGATACAGGCACTGTGATAGTGAAAATGTCAAAAACCTGTGTTCTGCAGGAAGCTTAGGTGAGCTCAGCCGGGGCGGCTGGGGAGCAGGCACCGATGCCGACTGGTCGTGTCGTTTCCATTAGTCCGTGAAAGGCAACTTCAAAAACAAGGTTTATATTTGCCATTGGCTATTTAATAGGGGATTAGTTAACGGGAATAAACTGGCAGTAGGTTTAGATGGATGTGACTACAGGGACAAAGGCTTAACATGATGTGCTTGAAAATGACATTTGCCTGTTGCCAAGCAGATGTGGCCTGCTCGTACCTGTTGCTTTGGTACAAGGGTGGTGGGTGATGTGAGGAGTGGGATGAAGTGGTACCCTAGAGAGCCCATGGTTGGTCAAATTTCCACTGCAGCCACTGAACTGTGAATCAGTACCTTATTGAAACATGGCGAGATAATGCTTTTTTTGAGAAGTACTGTTAGCAGAAGACAAATCAGCACTTCTAGGTTTCCAGAGGTGCGTTACACAACTCGTAAAGTCTCCTAACTTTTCTTGGCAGTGGGCATGGAGTCACAGATACTTGAGCTATAAAAACCTCACCGCTTTCCTACCCTGACACTGATAAGTTATTATTCCCTGCTCTCTGCTGATATTTTCCTTGCTCCTCCAGCATCAGCTCTCATAGACTTTGGCTTTACAAGATGCTGCTCTGGCTGTTGCCCTGTGTGCCAGTCTGTCCCTGATGAGGTAGGAGATGCACAAAGGGAATGAACAAGCTCTTCAGACCTTTCCAGGAGGCCATCAACTGGTTTTAGAGGGTGGCATTTCCACCTAGGATATTGTTGTAGCACAAGCATAGACGCTTCTCAGCCTTGATGGCATCTGGTGTTTCCGATCACAGCTAGCTAAGGGATCTGTAGAGCAGGTTGATTGAAAGCCTTAGGACATGTCAAGGGGAACAAGCAGAGGACAGAGTGCCAGCTTGCCGGGCAAATGGCAGGAAGCCTGGCTTTATCAGGATGCTGCAGGGAGGAAATGATTTGAAGTACACAGCCTTTTCTTGTAGAATGATTGAGGGAAGGGAGAGAGCAAGAACAGGAGCAGCTGTGGCTATATTTCAAAGTTGGCTTCCATCTTCTTTCTTGTGTTGTTGCTCGCTCTTTTCTCTACTGAAAAAAAAAAAAAAAAAAAAGGAGGAAAATAACAACTAGGCATTCCTGTTTTTTCCCCCCTTCTATTCTGTTTTTTAAACACGTGGCTAAGATTTTCCCAATCTCCGTTCTGCCTCTGGTTCTTACAGGCTGCTTGGGATTGGCCATGGAGTGACTTGCAACTATTTAAGAGGTGCTGTGAATGTCAGTGTGGTTGTGTAGGGACCCTAAGCTGAGAAAGGATCAAAACAGAGTAGCCAAACTTCTGGTATAGAAAACCCTGAGGGAAGGTGATGCAGGGGGTCTGGCAGAGGCAGCCAGGCTTGCCTTCTGCAGTATTGCCATGAAATGAAGGGGAAAGGCCCTGTGCTCCACAGCTGCAAAATGCAGCTGCCTCAGGAAGATGGAGAAACCCATTCACTTGCAAAAGCAGGGATATGGCACCTACATTTGCAAAGCTGAGCTGTTGCTGCTACCCAGAACGCCCAGTTGAAAAGCTGGCTTGGTTCTGTTAAACTGCAGCCGTGCACTCCACCCCAGAGAGGATAAAACCCTCAGCCTTCTTCATTTGACTCCTCCAGCCTCTCTTCTGCTTGTCTTCCATCTGCAATAATGTGAGAGGTTTTTCTTGGCTGTCCTCTTCCCTCTTGGAGATCGAATACAGGTTTGGCTGCAGAGTTCCTAAATTTATGGCAAGGACCACTTTCTTCTATCCTCAGTTTCCATTAATAAGTAGCTCACAGGATCTGCTTTTGGGCCATTTATTTTGTCTTTTGGCACCAGTTATTTTATGAATGAGAAACACAGTAAGGGACGAACTGGCTTCACTGTTCTCTACCTGGTGGGAAAGTCTTTGTAGCCCTTAGGTCTAGCGTTAAAACTTACAAACTCTACACTTGTAACTGTTGTGTAAAAAGCTGTTATTGCCCTTAAAACTAGTCATTGGACTTGAAAGATAAATATTATTCCATATCTGATTGAATAAAGTATATTATATCACAGGTGATGGAGACAGATTGTCTCAATAAATTCTGATACTGTATTCGGAGGAAAAGTGGCAATAAAAATGCTGATGACTTGACACGGGGAGAATATTGAATGTCATTAACATGTTATTTCCTCTGTTCTGATATCACTGTCATGTTGTTTCCACTGCTCCAATCTCCATCAGTTGTGGGCTTTGGTTTGTTGTTTTGTTTTTGTTTTAGGTTTTTTTTTTTTGCTTTGCTTGTTTGAATGAGAAAAATGACACTTTTTCAGTCCTTTAAATTAACCACTGCTTGAGAAGTGATTAGCTATAGGAGGTGACATCCTGAAATATAAAAATTAAAACACGGCTTGATATTTAACAACATGCTACGTATGGGCTCAAGAGGAACCCTTAAGACTGTCATCTGATAGTTGATTGCGACAGTCATAGCCATCTGCATAGTGATAACAGCAGTATCTTGCTTTTATAAAGTGCTTCGAAAGCACTCAGCGAAGGTAGTTATTGCTGCTCATTTACAGATGAGGAAACTGAGGAATGGGCAGGTGAAGCGAGTAACTCAAGGTCATTTGCTAGTCTGGTGGCAGAGCCAGATTCCTGCGATGTGTCCTAGCTCTACCCAGCAAAGATGTATTGCCCTACTATTGCTGTGAAACTTGATTTATTGCACGCTGCAGCCACTTTTCCCAACCCACGCTAAACTGTACCTGCTGGAGCCACAGCCCAGCAAGTTTTCAATTGTTCTTACTAGGGATACTTCTGATTTTATTTCCTGCTCCTGTCTAGATATGGACTATCTCTCTAAATATATATATTCTTCACAATGAGGGTTGCATAGCTGCAAGTGTATTTCTGCACAGTTATGAAACGAGCCCTCTAGGAAACATAGCAATAATCCCTGTCTTCATCCCCTTTGCCCAAAATGGAATAAACCCACTGCTTTTCAGAAAGCCTGAATCTGCCCAGGCATTCCCATTCTGTCACTATGTGCCAGAAAGCCTGTTGTGATAGCCCTACGGGCAACTCGAATCAGCTTGTACCGAAGAGCATTTGGATCACGTGGATTCTTTGGCATCCTCATGAGAGAATATGCTGCTGGCCTTGAATGATAGCAATTAAAGGTGCAAAGAAGTCATCTGTCTATTTGCTAGGGCCAGTATCTAGGCTGGTCTCCCACTGTAATCTTGCACTTTATCCACAACTAATTCTAAATGACTCCAGGAATAGTCACCACTTCCATTACCGGACCATTTCATGCACTGTTATAGTTTATTGTCAGATGGTTTTCAGCAATTAAATTCTAAATTGATTTCACAGTTGCATACGCTGCTTCTGTTATTTATTTTGGTCCTCACCTGTCCGAGGGAATGGGGCGCCTCTGTCTCTTCACAAATAGAAGCTGCTGCAGAGCTGAATGGAATATTTTAAGTGCCTGAAAAATAGACTTTTACTTAGAAATAGCGTGCGAGGCAGGTATAACAGAGTTTAATTCTCACAAAGCCTCAGCAATAATACTGATGGATTTTGAAAAGGGAAAAATACCATAGATCTCTTGCTAAGTGTCATAGTGCCTACATTTTTCTATTTGTTCTGGTGTCCTGTAGGAAGGTGTGTTATTTCTCAACATAGAGCAGAGGATGGAATTAGCTCCCTGGTATAGCTGCATTACTGCTCTGCTATTCACTTCTTGACTTCAGCTCAAGTGCCTACAGGTCTTATCCTGCTAAGTTAATGGGAACCTTTCTGATAAGGTGGATATGGGGCCAATAAACCATAACAACTTTATGCCTCAATTTACCCAGGTGTAAAATGGGAATAAAATTCCTCATGTTTTGTAAGGCACTGTCGATAAAGCAAAAGGAGTGAGCTGTGGAATAAAGTTACAGAGTAAAATACTATTAGTACTTTAACCCTCATGTCTTGCCTCGTTCGAACAGGCACTATCTGAGTACAAATCAGAACCCTAATAAAGTTCTCCTGTGCTCAGCACCTCCCCTTTCGCCTAGGGTGCATGCTGGAGTATTCACAAAGCTTCTTTCTTCTTCTCTCTTTTTTTTTTTTTTTTTCTTATAGCCTACGATGGAACTTTTTGGAAAACATTCTGGTTTTAGATGATAGCATATGTCTTTTTTTTTTTACTTGCAGAAAGTGTTCTCCAGGCCAAGATCGGCTGCAGGGCAGTGAGTTTAGTGACAGGGAAAAAAGAGATATTCATACCATCTTGGCACCACGTCATTATTATCATGCAAGCAGTTACCCTTTTTTCTTAACATATAAAGAGAACAATTGAATTTTGCAAGGCAGGACTCTTAATCTCCAGGATCAGATTCTTCACGGCAAGGAGGGGGTGTAAAAGTTTCCCTCCTGCTCTGTCTCTTCATGGCGCATGGTCCCAGCTGTATGACTCCGTTCATGAATATGCATGAAATCAGATATGACATTGCCCTGCTCCCATTAATAATCTTGTCATCTGACTTGTGCAGCATTAAGCTTCAGCCCGTGGCTCCTCATAGCGAATGCAGCCTGAAGGAAAGGGAGGGAGGGGAGATAAAAAAAAAAAAAAAAGGCCATGCCTTTTTTTTATTGGGATTAAGTGCTTGAAAATTTTGGCAGGGGGTTGCCAGGAGAGTAAGGGGAGGGAGAGAAAGAGAGAGACACACACACAGGGACAGAGAGACGAGAAATCCTCTATGAATGCATTGGCTTGTTAGAAGCCCAAAGCGGTGGGTGTAATGGTATGCGAGCTGACCTTGAATATAGCCACTGTGGGTTGCCCCAGCTTTTTTGTAAAAGAAGCATTTGCAGCAGAGGTTTGGATTTCAGGCTTTGCAGTCATCAATCATCTCAGCCTATTCTCCTCTTTGACAGCTCTGTACAAGGCCTGACATTTGACACCCAGGACCCCAGGACTTACACAGAGGCACAAGCTGAGGCCCTGGGGAGGAGATCGAGAACTGGGGGAGAGGAAAAAAAAAAAAACCACCCACAACAGGAGAGACCTTTTTTTTTTTTTTTTTTTTTTTTTCAAAGAAACCACGAAAGAAGCTGCAAAACAAATTGTAACTGTAATAGGAATTGATTTAAGAGAAGAACATCACATTGAGTTCTGTTCCCTGCATTGCACGGCTCATGCTGATAAGGCTGATTTGAAGAGGTGGGAAAAGAAAGGCAGGCTGAGAGAGTTTTGGGGAAGGAACTTGAGGCTCACACCCCCCATTTCTGCATACCCTGGGCTTGCCAAAGTACCAAAGTTTTATTCCGTTTTAATGTAGTTAACCTGCTCCTGAGAAGTTCCAGTTCGAGCCAAGCAGACTGACTAGTTCTCTGAGACTCATGGACCTGTTGGAGGCTGGGATGGACCCACACCAGTTGTCCAGACTAAATTTCAGCAAACCTGGTTATGAAGTCAGGTGTCTGAGTTGCAGTTCTAGGGGCACTGGGAGTCTAACAAAAGGCAGATATGACTTCTTTAAGTAGGTAAACATTTTGAATTCAACCTTTTTCTCCACATCGGTGCTTATTTGGGCTGACAAGTTCTAGCAATTACAGTTTTTTAAACAGTTTTTTTTTTTTTTGTCTCTTATAAAACAAATTTAACAGCATCGCTTTGACCCCAAGGACTTTTTTTTTTTAATTATTATTATTATTTTGCAAGCCCACCCTCTGCTTTTGCATTAAGGAAACAAGATGTCCAGCCACAAATTAAACTTTATCATTCTGTTTGCACTTCCTTCAGTCCTTCACGCCAGCTTATAATTAAAATCAAGAAAGAGAAGTCCTATGTAAACTTTATGTGCTGCCAAACTAGGTGCACCATCAATTTCTCGTGAAAGCTGTCCATAGCTCACTGCTACCTCCTTAGTCACAAAAAGGGAAGGAATTGGGGTTTTGCAGAAGAATTCTGTGGCAGATGAGTTTTGTCACAAGCAAACCCTTTGTGAACAGGAGCAATCAAAGTTGTGAGCCAGGAAAGGACACAGCAAAGTATTTTTCCTCAACATTTAGTTGTGCAGTGGTAAATGGCATATTTAAATTGATCTAAAAACAGGTGATGAAGACTCTCCCCTCGATGCTAACTTTGGATTCTGAAAGTATGTATCTAGCCTTGAATTTTGCTGACATGGGAGGTCACGTTAAATACTTTAGATGGTTTTCCAGAAATGTCTATCCCTCACTTTCAAGGATAGCTTTGGTCACGGGATGGTTTATTCAAAAAAATAGCACCCCTCTTAAAGCATTTCCCATACATTAATTTTTGATCTGTTGTGCATTTTTTTTTTTCATATTTCGAGTATTTGCTCTTCATAAGCCCTGACTTCAGTGCCTGAGTGGATGCGTGCACCGTGCAGCGCTGTTTCTGTTTCCTGTGTGGGTTACTGAAAAGCATAGAGATAACTGAAAAGTTTGAGTACGTCATTTCTGAACCAAACGTTCAGAGAAGCGCTTCCAGAGTATTTAGCAAACTTTTGCTTTCCATAAACAAAACTACTTGCTCCAATGAACCTTCCTGGAAAAGGGTCACAAATGATGTCAAAGCGAATTAGCGGCTTTTTATGTGAATGAATGTTTGCAAACATTCTTCTGCTGTCCTGCTTCAAACTGGTAATTACAGTTGTAGCTCTGCATAAGGAAAACCCAAGCTCACTCTGTAGGACGCACATTTACTGCCTGCAGGGGTTGGGATGAATATTTTTTCCCTCCCCCACCTACGGACTGAGCTAAGTGCTCTGCAAAGTTTGAGGGTTGCCTTGCTCTGAAGTATCAGGGTTTAGCCACTGCTGGAGGCACGATACCAAACTTGATGGACCAATAGTCTGATGCAATATGGCAATTCCTCTGCTCCTTGTATTTTTCAGACCGGCTTCTGTGTGCACATGCCCAAGCGGATGATTTATCGCCTACTCTGAGATACGCTCTTGCATAGAACGGGGCACAATCAAGCACATTTTCTGTGTTTGTGTGTGCATATGTGTCTGCAGAGAGACAGATATGAAACAGCTGATGAGTATTGTTTTCTTTCTCATTAACCCAATGCGTGACTCTCCCTCTTTAACCTGCTGCTTTTGTATTTCCAGCTTTTCATTCAATGCTATATACTTTTCCAGGCTTTATACATTTCCAGTTGGCATTCAGGGTAAAGGAAAGAGTTAGAGGAGGATAAGTATCGGTGCTTTGAGTGATTATTTCTTCACTACTTTTCAGGTCCAAGGAAAATCTCGCCAACACCTTTCTAGACTCTAAATCTGGCACTTGAGTTTTGGTGTTTTTTCCCTTCGTTCTACACTCAAAGTGAGGAATTTGGAATATTAGAAATGAGAAGTCTTAATCTACTGGGAAATCCTTTGATCCATAAAATGAAAGAGGGTTGTGGGGGCTGTTTTTTCTTTTTCTTTTTTTTTTTTTTCTTCTCATCCATAAGATTTTGAAAAAGATTTAGTTTAGCTGAAAAGACCTGAAAGCAGTTTTGAAAGTTTGAAAATGTCACCCTGGGTGGAAATGATTATATTATAAAGCGGTGAGTGAGGTGCCATTACATCCCTTTGTTACAAATTTATTTTTGTGGCAAAGCTTCAGACTCCTCTGTTGGAGAGCTAAAGGCAGAATCGTGCACTGCTGGTGGTAACACCCATTGGCAACATCGGGATTGTTCTCCAAGCTCTTCCACCCCTGGTTCAATTACAGAAAGACACAGTGGATCATCCATACCTTGAGGCTGTTCAAGAAAGAGGGAGTGTCGCTCATCTAAAAGCATAAGAAGAAACCACAGGCTGGTTGCCGAGATCCTGGAGGGGAGTCCTTTGGCCTCTTACACAGCAGTGCCTCAACACCTTGCCTTCTTGTTATTCTAATGCGCTTCTGATCTGCATCCAGTATCTTCACCTGATTCTTGTATTTTCATGCCCTTCTTGTCTGCAGGATTATTAGGCTGCTATATTTGTTTATGTAGTCCTCAGTTGTGTACTTTTTAAAATTTGGAGTTCTGGTAATAAATTCAATGTGTAGATCCCTACCAAATCTCTAAATATCCATGGCAAGGTCACAAAGAGGAAGAGGTTGTCATTGTCCATGAGCCTGTTTCATGGTTTTATGTCCAGGCCATGAAGAACTTGATGGATTTGTTTTGAGTTTTTACATTTGTTTTGAAATCAGAACTCTAGCTATAGATGTACAAACAGACATGAAAAGGAATGGAAGACAAGCAGTTCGGTGGAGTGCAACTAGCATCTGATGTACTGGACACAAAACCCAGGTGAAAATAATGTATGCATTGCAAATCAAATAAGGGAAAGCGAAGAAGAGTATTACAGTTTGGAGTGCACATGAGACTACCTTAGAGACTACCTTAAAAATATTAAAAACAAGTGGTGGGAGTCATCTAGCATTTAAATTCCTTAACTGAGAGACAAAAGCTCAGGCAAAACACAAATCAAAGTATAACTTCTTGCCTTTGACAGAATACAATGAGAACCAATATATTGTTATGTACTACATCATAAATATCTAGGGATAAACATGGGAGACCAAAAGAAGAAAGGATGGATCATTTTTATTTTAGCTCTTTTTTGTTGCTTTTTTTACTATTTCACTTATGTTTTGCTCTATAAAAACGATTACTATTCTCCTCATACCACCACTATTGATGTGAAATTATTGCGTAAGTGAAGACTAAGGGATCCATTTCAGTAGAGAGGCAGCCTTGTTCTAGGTGCTATAGAGACTGGTGAATGAAGAGTCCTCACACTGGTGATGAGCACGGAGACAAGTATTTGTGAAACCAGATTGATAATTCATCTGCAAACAGACCAATGTGACTTTCCCTCTCATGCCCCCAAAATGTAATAACTGCAGCTGCGTTCGTCTTCATTCAAAACGTTGCATCCTTTTCCCTCGCGCATGGGTGGGCACTTCATGATGCTAAATAGGACATTTTGACTGCTCATATCTGTACCTTGGGGCCTACCAGATCTGAGGGCAACGCAATGCCTGCTCATTTGACTTGCACAGCTGCAAAGCTTCCAGCACAAATGCTACTCGAACGCTTCTGTGCGGGGGTTGGATGTGATGGCACATTTCTCAATTGAAGAGGAAAAATAGAGAGACAACAAACTCCCCAGCTTTAGTGGAGCGAGCCACCCTCCCCAAGCCTATGAGATTAAAGCAATGGATTTTCAAGTAGTTCTTCAGAGTGACTAATTTATATGGATATCAAGGATTCAGTTGGAGAATTAAAAAAAAGTAGCTAGGGGAAAATATGATGCTCTCTAAGTCCCAGTGGTATGCCACATTCATTTTACTAGAGAGTTTATTCTTTAGTACTTTCATGGATTGACATGAGGGAGGAATTCGCATGTCAGGACAGATAAAATCTCCCTCCTGCCAAAGGAGTCTATTCAGACATGCATGTTAGTAGGTTGATAACTTATTCTGTATTGCAGAGGACTCAAAGATAGACATTTCTCCTTTTATCTTCATCTCTGCGCTCCCTGCATACTAAAGATATGGGGAAACAGCAAGATACATCTTAACTAGCCCTCTTAGAGAGGAGTGACTTTTCCTAGTCCATGCCAAGAGATTCAAACTTAAAGGAATAAGGTGTCACGTAAACTAATAGCAAATACATTAGCAGTGTTTATGCGCATAATTTGAGCCCTGTGTGAATATTGTTTAAAAATACAAACCCTGGACTTTGTGGTTCATTTTTTTGCCAAGAAAAACGCACAGTATTGCAGTGTTCTTGCTTCATGTTATTCTGCTAAAGGAACAGGGAATGGGTTGAGAAAGATAGGGGACCAGAACAAGTCAAACGTGTTGAAGAACCCATCTTTGACATGCTTTCCAAATACTAATGAAACCTTTTGTGTTTTTTCTGGGAGATAGGTTCATTTCCCTTCTAATCACCAGGGAATTGGGTCAAACAACTTTATTCCTTGACCAAAGCAATAGAAGTACGTCTCCTCTTCAAACTGAAATTAAAATTCAGGAATGTTTAGTCTTATGCTTAAGCTCATCACCTCCGTTTCATATATTTTTGATTTTCTGGGGCTATCAAATGACATAATTTTAGGGAAACTGTTTTTATAAGAGTATTAAATTATTTGGGAATTAACCCCAAGGAGTCCTGTTTGGAAAATGGGCACAGCTCAGAGCACCCTTGAACTACTCCCATGCAGGAGGACATTTTCTCTCTCTTCTTCCAGTGATGGAACTGGGAGAGTAGCCTCCTTTACTGGGTACTGTGGAGCTAAACTTGTGTGCCTTAAATAAATCAGATGTTCTAGGAGTTTCTTTGAACTTTCTCTTGTCCTTCCAGCCCAGTTCCCAAAAGTGGATTTTTTCTTCTTTTTAAGCAGCTCATACAAGTAGGTTGAGATTAAAGTGGTTTAGAAAGTGTTATATATAGTTGTGTATACATACCTCAAATATTTGCCTAGATGTATCTTATCTAAAGTTCTGCATGTATCTGAATTTCCCAGGCTCAAACCATGGTTTGTGTAAATTGGTGTTGTCTCACTGTCTTTGAGTAAGCTTATTTACGTCAGCTCTGGAATTAGTCTCCTGTATTCCAGCCAGCACTTAACTACGAGAGTCAAAATAACATGGATATGTACTGTTTTCCTGTTATCTCTAGCCTCTCTAAAAACAGAAGCTCTTAGAAATATTGTGAGAAAGCTATCTTGCAAGATTTGCTCCCCACTTAAGAGTTTTAGATGGATATCGGGCAAGAATGTGCAGTTATACCAGTCCCCTGTCTTCAGCATAGTTTTCTTTGGCTCAGTAGTAATTCATTTTGATTTTCATCTCCTAGCTTTGAGATCTTGTAATTTCAGAGATCTTCAGACACGGCTTTTTTCTTATTTCATTTATTTCCAAGCTTTCTGAATGGAGAAATGTGACAGGAAAAAATCCTCATGAAAATTAACCCCCATGTTTTTGGTGGTTTTTTTTTTTGTTTGTTTGTTTGTTTGTTTTATTTTGTGTTGGGTTTTTCCCCCTCAGGAAATGCAGTCTATACTGTGGTCCTTTCTGGAGAATGCTTTAATTCTGCTAAGGTCCAATCCAATGTGCTTCATTTTGGAAGTAAAAAGATTTTCTTAGAGAAGACTTACTGAAGTAATGGCTCAGAGGCATAGACAGACCAAATGGACTATTTGCTTCCTGTTAATTATTAACATGGTGTTATCACTAATGAGAATATATAATGACACATCTTCCAATGAATTCTACTCTATTTGTGTATCACTTAATATGAGAGTGATTCTCTTTTGGCTATAGGAGATGACATCTCAGCATGGATAATTATACACAAAAAGGTAAAAAAAGGGCTACAATTGGATAACATAAGTGACCAATTTAAATTCAGTCATGCTTCATATAAATTCCATCGTTGCTTCCCACTTTCTTTATGGTATATTTCTTCCTACTATCATATACCAACAAATACACTCTTTAATGTTTCAAGAATATTTTAGATAAAAAGATTTCAGCAAGGTGAGCTCAAAACTGTGATTTCAACTTCAAATTGTTCTTGTCTATTGATCTTCCTGTGATTTACAACCATTTCCCATCAGAAAGTTCTCTTCTGCTTTATGTCAACAAAATTTGGGGCACAGTTTCATCCTTACGGAGCGCACCTGCTTTCTGTCCCTTGTGAAGGGAGATTAGTCTCTAGCTTTGAGAATTTGTTGCCCGTTGGCTCTCTTCACCGGAAAACCAACCAAAAAGTTCTGTGTGTTTCTAGGTAGAATTGCTTGGAGATTTGTAAAATGATTTTGATCTTGGATCTGAGCCTGCCATTAAAGTGCTTGACTTGCCTTGACCACTGTAATTTTAGAAAGCTGACCCTTCTCCCTTGCAATTTACACAGTGTTTTTAGCCTAATGCAGAATTTCCCTCTTCTGCAGCTGTGAAGAGAATATCCATCATTTCCAGATGTGGACATATGATCCAGGAGGCAATTGAAGGTATTTTGGAATCATATGGTTTGGCTTATGGATTTGGATTGGTCAAGGGAGATTTGCCTGAAATCCTTGAGAGAGTGTGGCACCTCCCTGACTCGAGAGGCATTTTAAAATAAAACCTGAAGTTAAATGCACTTTATAGAGAGACTTAAAACTTCTAAAATATAAATCTAAAATATTTATACGTGGAACAGAAGTTACGGCCTCATATGTGAATGTCTAGGATTTGTTTTTTTCCTTCCACCAGCCCACCTGGAATGACTTTAGCTTTCAGCTTTACCTCAGGCTGTACCCAGGTTAGCTTCTAGTGACTTATGACTCCATCAATCTGCACAGAGATGTGCTGTACTCCTTCAAGGGAAGTAGTTCATCTTCTATATGACTGCATCTCCACCTCTTCCAAAGTTCAAAGAACCCAGGACAATTGCTTATTCGAGCGGGCTTCCAGTAAGTATAGAAGATGTTCTCTCTGCCTTCCCGTGTGAAACAGGACTTTCTGGTGAACTTTGATAGAGACAAAAACTTCCAGAGTAATCCATCCCCTGTTGAACTAGAAAGACATGGTGATAGTGATGAAATATCAGGTGAGATTGCTCGGTGTGTTTTAAGGAGCTTTGAACTGGAAATGGATCAATTTAGAGCTCTTTTCTGAAGTCAGAGGAGCACATTTTCTGCGATCCATTTCCCATGAACTACCAACTGTTCCCTATCCAGCAGACAGTTTACTTGTAGCTATTTTGACTTGCATTATTCCACTTAATGAAGATAAACATAAGTCAGACAGAGGAAAGCCACAGGATGAGTATGAATAGGAAGTGTTCCAAGTATTCAGCATTTACTAGACAAAAATGGCCAGTAATTCCTTCTGCTTTTCACTGAGGATAAAAATCCCTGAAAGATAATCATCATCATTGTTTGATCTAATATAGCACTTTTATCCAGCAATCTGAGAACACTTTCCAAACATTAACTGGACTGAGAACAGCCTTGAGATTAGATTAATATTATTTAAAATACCTGTTATACAGAGAGACAAACTCACAGGTCACCCAGAGGTACCGTGACTTCTATTGGGTCACAGAGTGAGAAGAGTACAGAAGATTTCTGACTACTATTTCTATGATTTTGGTGACATTGCAAAGGATGCTTAATATTGCTTATTCAAGTTGCTTAAATTATTCATATTACAGTGACTTTTGGGATGAATATTTTCTCTGCATACATGCAGCTTTTTTAAAAATTGATTCTTTTTTAGTAATTATTTGCATGGCTTTGCACCGGCACATTTCATCATGTAAACTGTTCATGTTCTTAATGCTCAGGATTGCTAATTGACAGATGATTAGAAACTTAGATCATATATTATATTTTTTTCCTCTTAAGTGTATTAATATATATATATATTTTGAGCCAGAGAAGAAAGAACATCAAATATTAATTTGATGGGGATTTTGTGGGAATATAGCCACTTCCCTGATACAAATATCTATTCCCCAAATCTTTATCTGAACAAAAACTACTTGCTTGTATGTTTCCATAAAGCAAATAATAGGATGGAATGAGCATGGGTGAAAGAAATATTCTGAATTAAGATGGGTGCTCACAGGTGCTGTAGTTCACCCCCTCCCAGTGACTGTGCAATTAATAGGTGATGGTGAACAGACTTAAGTAGAGTAATGGACTGGGAACAAATCAATACGCTCACAGCACCTCACACTTCCCTTATATGCTGCTGTATTCTATCCTGAAGTCTATCCTATGGGGCACTTTTGTTTCTTTATTTGCAGATCCATGGCTAAAAAAGTTACCTATCCTTCTTCTGCCTGTGTGCTACTAATGACAGTAAGTAGACTGTGATCTTCACACTGAAATCATTTGCCCAGACAGGCTAAATAGATCATGCCCTCCCTGAGCCTTGAATCTATATCCTAGAAACAGCACCATATGGTTAATTTTTAAGCCAACTGATCAAGTGTTTAATAAAGCAGAGGCTGGGGGGGGTGAGGAGGAGAAATGCTGTCCATAAAAGTCATTGTTCTGGTGGGCTTCATCTCTTAACCCTTTGTAGCATGATAGGAACAAAGCCATGAGATGGAGCTTTGACTAATCAGACGAGAGGGGGAGATAAAGGTAGGCATCACATTTTGGGCCAAATGCATCAAAACCATTATTTAGGTGTTTTACTGGGATAATTATTTACTTATAGATACAGTGGGTAGAACACTGATCTGGGGATTAGGGTCTTGAGGTTTTACTCTTGATCCTGTCATATTTTGCTGTCTGACCTTGAACACTTTTCCCTTTTGTTTTGTCTCCACACGTCTTTAGGGTAACCCACTCGCAGAGCACATCCCTGTGGTCAGGGCATGTCCCTCTGAAAATGTTTTTGCAGATTCTGACTCCACAATTCATACCAACCTTGGCCTGCATTGGGACAAGCAGTTTCTTTGAGTTACAGCAGCACACATGTTGACATAAAACCAGAATCATTTAATGGGACAGATCTCAATGTTTTAATTAGCTCAAAACTACCTCTTTATTCTTTCACATAAAGTTAGATTCGAAGCAGATGATCAAAATTTATTTATGCATGCATTCAAACAAGACAACATTGTAACTGAGAAAGCTTAAAGTTTTGTGTTTAATGAAAAAAACAACTGTGCTATTTGGGAAATGAAGTCATCTGCAGAAAAAATACCGACACAACAACAAAGCAGTCTTCCAATTCCTGTGTTTTTGGGTTATAGCATGCCATCTTTAGTATTTATTTCCCTAAGAGCTTGCCTTTTCTAACAGATGTATACTCCTTTCATTGGTGTTTATTTAAAATCCTGCCAATGTATCTGAAATCAGCACATACTGAATGTTGATGCACCACCTTGCCTAATTGACTTAGCTGGAAAATAAACAGTGAAAGGCTATTTTAGCTGCAAACTGGTTGATACAGCTACTCATTCCCTACCTTTATCTATGTACCACACAAGCAGGCAAATACTAGTGCCCGATAGCATGGACACAAGGTTGCTACACATGTTTTCTGCAGTCTTTAGCATTTTAGGGACAAACTCTTGGTATTAGTGTCACTGGCACTCTTTGAATCAGAAAAATAACATTTTTATCTCTGCTGCCCTAAAACCTTGATAGCACCCATGAGGTGCCATCCGAGCCATGAGAGCTTATTAAATTACTATTTTAAAAACAATAGGTTCCTCAATATTCACTGTAAATATGGATTATAAGGCTATTCATGCAATGTGAATAATTTGCTGCTAATAATATTGACACTCAATCTGTCTGCAAAATGTCTCTGTTAGCAGGAAACAATCATGCTGGGAGGTGTTAGGAAGACTTTGCAATGGAGTGGCAGAATGAAGCAATTAAAAACTGGAAAATGTATTTGAATTTTGGAAAAAAAAATATGCCTTTTTAATAGGAAATATTAGTAATTAAAGAATACTGCATTATTAAAATGAAGAATTATTTCCTGCTAGGGTTTTTTAAGTCTTATTTTTTTAAAAACTGAAAGAGACCCAAGTTGGAGTATATTGGCAAAACAAGGCAGAGAAGTGCTCCCACCACCGAAAAAAAAAAAAGAAGTAAAATTCTGACCATGCAGTGGTACCAGTCACTGAAGTGGGATGTGAAGAAGCTGGATGCAGGTTTTTAGACAGAGTAGAGAAGGAATGGCTTTAGCACAAAAGCATAAAGGGGTCTTAATGAAATTGATAATTCAGTCTCATGTAGGATATGCTCTTTTCGCACAAATCTTAGTTCTGACGTGATCTTTTGTTCAACTTTTCACCAAATAAAATCATTATTCCTGGGAAAATATTTAGCAGATGAAAATGACCATTTTTATTTGAGCTGGGTTAGGAACTGATACATCTTTTTGAATAAATACTTTGGGGGTTTTGCATTAAAGATTTTCTATCACATATTTCAGAAGTTAATATTTAGTTTTGTTAATTTAGCACAAAGGTTACTCCTCTGAAGCTATTCTTGAGCTCTTATCCATCATACCAGGGTACTAAATGACTACAGATTTTTGCCATTGATATGAAAGTGTCTTAGTGTATTTATGCTACATATTTCTTTATTAGAATAGGATTTTTATACCATATCATTAAAAAAGAATATAAAAATAATACAATGACAAAATATGGATTTTTCATATGTCTTTGGTGAGGAGGAATATTTAACATTAAAATAAAATAATAAATCAAAAATAGAATGCAGTAAAGAAGAGCCATTGGATCAGACCTGAGATGAAAGAACTTATGTTAGAATATTTAGAATATAATCAAAAATAGTTTTCTGTATGTTATGGCTCAGATTCTTTTTTGATAATTTTCTTTAGTTTTTATTTTTAATTAACTTTCTCTGATAAAAATTTTCATTTTTAAGCTAATCATTGGGTGTAAAGATGATTTACTTTTGGAGTATTGGCTGTTTTTTAAATAATTTTCCAATCTGGCATGTTCTGCATTTGCTTACTGTCCACTTACTCACAGATACCATTCCTGAGATTTTCAATGGTTGTTCTTCTTGAATACTCCGAGAGAACATGAATTGTCAGGCAAAATAAAATCCATGTCCTATGGTTTCATTCCTAACTCATAAAGATATTAACTACTCAAATAGTTTGACTTATGGTATTCATTACATACACATTGAATAAAAAGGGGAAAATCAGAAGAAAAGTAAGAATTTTGTCCTCAGTATTGGTTTTCTACAGCTAAGAATTGAGTCAGAACAGTCAAGGCTCAGAAAGCTTTCTAATTGTAATCTAGAATGGGTTGAACTAACGAGAGGATTAGAAAGCTTTGCTGAGCAGAATGACTCTCCTGAAGAGTTAAATTTATGATAATCACGTGAGTAAATTTCCCATTGATTTGAGCTGAAATGGCTCAGAGCTGGTGGCTTCAGAGCCACTTTTTCCGAGCTGAGTGGTGGCTCTGAAGATATACCTGTGTTTAAAACTTCCTTCCAACATGTGGGCATGTTTCAGCCAGATAGGAGAAAATTGGATCCCATCAGGAAATGACCAGTGCAAGAGAAGGTTAAGAGTTTATTAACCTGATGAATAAAAAAGTAAATATTTGGTGTAAAGCCTGTCAGAGATTGCACTTGTAAAACTTCTAATTCAGCTATTTCCTCTTATAGCTGTCAAAATATGTTTGGTATAAGTTAATACAATATTACACGTTTCAGAAGCTTTTGCTCTAACCTGAAGTTCAATAATTTTTTTTCTTCTAGCACGTTTTTTCCTTCCTCACCAACTTGTCTTATCAACAGCCTACCTTTTTGTCTGCAGGCTGGCTTCTGAGCTGTTTATTTGCATAGTTATAATCTTTGCTCTGTGTTTTCAAAAAGCTTTCAAAATACTTCAACCCGGTTCTTAAAACAATAGCAACCTAATGGGCCGAATGCCACATGGACAATTACTGATGGACTTAAAGAATGACTTTTGCTTATGAACTGGAGTCTTGCTGGCATCTCTGCAGCCTGTCTCTGCTGTTAAATAGCATTTCTGGAGAAGTCTAGAGAGAGAATTGGGGTCCCTGATACAAATTTCAACTGAAGGAGGTAATGAGTGGAAAAGCAGAGCAAAGGAGCACCAGAGAACAGCTGCCTCCCACCTTCACTACCCTCACGAGTCAAATGACAACATTTTACTATGGATATTGAAGAAACTGGACAACCTTGCCTGCAAAATTTTGAGCACGGAGTAAATAATAATAATAAAAAAAAATAGCTGGAGAAGATTTTTTTTATTTAAAATCAAGTATACTATATTAAATGGTTCTGTAGTCTCTCCCTTTCTCTCACTAACTCTTTGCCCTCTAGATGAAGAAGGATTTATCTCATACATTTCAAGAAAAGTCACCTCTCTGTAACCTACAGTTCATTCAATCAAGGCTTAGCGTAAATAATCAGTATGGAAAACACCAATCGGCTTTGAAGAGCCCCTGGATTTAGGAGAAATACACTGCTCATGTCTGTGGAACTCCTCTGGGAAGGAAAGAAAGGAGAATGTGTCTTGATTTACACTGCCCTATTTCTTGGTTCTGCCAGCATCTCTGCTCTGTCCACTTCACTACCATCAGATGCTGTGAGACAAGCATATGGTGTTTACTTCTCTGACTGACATCTCTCTGGTTTTCCTCACTCCTCGAGAGAATCCTCTCTTGCCAAGTCAATTTGCAAGGGCTTGGATGTAGCCATGGCCCTCTGGTCAGGATCCAAACTATTCCTCATTTTCCCTTGGCAAATGTCAATAGAGGACAACCCCCCCTCCTCCCTACAAAATCAGCGTGTCATGGAGGGAAACTCAGACCCAAAGAACAGCCTGACCTGGTGTGTCCTTCTGTACCTCATACATTTGGGACTGTATGAAGATGTCACCTGGAGAGTGCGGCAGCTCTGTGTGTGAGTGTGGGGGCTGGAGGGGAGTGGAGCAGCCTGGGTCCCCGGTGAGGGACCGCCAGGAAAGCCTTGCCAGTGGACAGCCAATGCTGCGGCTGGTGAAGACTGAAATGAAGAAGTGCCAAGCAAAGGATTTGTGTTTGCCGTAGATTGTGCAGCTTAAATGGATCTTGGCTTGTGAGTGGCTTTAATATCCCAGGGAGTCCCCATCCCCACTTAGAGACACAAACTGGACTTGTTTGGGGATGAAAAACAAAAAAAACCAAACCCAACCTCAAAACCCAAAAAGGAACTCCAGCTTCTTTTAAGATCAACTTGTGCTTTATTCCTTTTCTTTTCCTCCTTCTATCTTCTCCCTTCCTCCCTCCCTCTAACACTTTGATCTGGTAGCAATGGTGTCTTTATCACTGTTATCAGGTCCTGTGTTCTTGGCTGTGCTTTTGAAGTGTGATTTCCTGCGTCTAGTGGTCAAGAAAGGATACTGGGCAATGCAGATTTCCTGTTGCTTTTCCTCTGTATCTACAAGTTTGCTTTGCTTTCCTTCCTGTTTTTCTGTTTCATTTGTTTGTGCTTCCCTTTGCTGTCCAAACCTGCCTCTCACCCTCAGACAGGTTCTTCCCCACCCGTAGATCTTTATCACTCATCTATTTTTCTTCTCCAGCATCTCGGGGTGGTCTTTCCCTTTTCCTATTGTGCCCTATTCTTTCTATCCTTCCTTCCTTCTTCTTTCAGCTGCTTCTTAAACTTCCCCACCCCCCCCAACTCTTTAGTTTTGCCTCATATTTTCTGGTCTTTCTAAGCTGTTCTTTAGACTTGGACCCTTGATTGAAGTGGAGAAAAGTCTGACAATGAACCAAACGACACTTAGGGATTTTGGCCAAAGCAAAGGGGAGTTAGAAGCAACACTAATCGACTCAATGGCATTTAGGGCAAACTCCCTGCTCTTGCGTCCCCCGAACATTTGCTAGTCCTTCCAGCTCTCTTCTGATGACACTTTGCAATCTTTGACATGTTATTAGTTTGAAGGAAATCTTCATAGAAAGATTCTTTTTTTTTTTTTTTTTTTATTAAGAAAAAGAAGACTCTGAAGAGATATTTAACTTCTGCAACCAGTAAATGCTATTCCATATTCCACTACAGGCTCCAAATCTGTGTTGGGATTTTCCAAATCTATGATGTATGAAATAATTCAGATGGTAAAACATTATTCAGGGGCTTCCCAATTATTCCCACAATACCTGTTTGGGAGACTGAATAGCACTGAGGCTGTTTTCTCAGCTTTTAAGCAGGTTTTTACTTTCCAAGGGGAGGTGGTGGTTCAGTTACAAAAAGCACAGCCGTGAGTTTAGGCTTTGTCACGCACCAGCACTGTCTGAGGGCATCCAGGCACAGGAGGAGTTGGGAAAACTTAATTTCAGCCACAATGCTGATATTTGGCAAACGAGTGGTTTTACGGTGCTTCATGCAGCTCTGTTATTTATTTATTTATTCTTACAGATCCAGCACAGTGACTTAATGGGTGAGCTGGGCTATCGCATTATCTTCTCTATCCAGCTGGGCACAGATTTGCATCCTGCTGCCACTGGGCAGGGTAGGATCTGAGCTTGCTTGCTGGGTGCGGTGTAGCTCTCACACCCAGCTGAGCTGTAGCTTACCAGGGGATCCTTCCCCTCTCAGAGATACAAATGGCAGCTGCTTTAGGCAATAGGAGATGGCCTTGGCATATCCCTGCTCTGTCAAGAAACATACTGTACTTCTCTCTCACCAGATGCTCACGGTGCATTATCATCCCATTTTCACTCTAGGAATCATTGGCTGAAAAAGCTCTAGTAAGGCTTGGGGTGAAGTGAATACATATTTTATAACATGAGTTTATTGCAGCCTTTAAAATCTGATCTGAATCAATATCCTCCTATCCTAAGAAGACTTTCTTCTGAACTTTTCTGTGTTATTTCATTCCAACAAAATGACATGCTTAATACCATGAATGTATCAAGTCATTGCTTTTCCCTTATCTTCAGACAGGAAAAAAAGAAAGAGAGGCAATAATTCTGGAAAGTTGGTTTTTTTATGTTTTTATTTTTTTTTCTTCTTCTTCTAATTATCAATAAACTACAGCAAAACAAGTTCAAGAATAAGAAGGAAAAAAAAAAAAGTAAGAAAAAATTTTGCTATGAAGATGGTGAACCAATGGTACAGGTTGCCCAGAGAGGTGGTGGATGCCCCGTCTCTGGAAACATTCAAGGTCAGGTTGGATGAGGCTCTAACCAACCCAGTCCAGTTGAGGATGTCCCTGCTTATTGCAGGGGGTTGGACTAGATGACCTTTAAAGGCCCCTTCCAACCCAACCTAATCTACGATTCTATAAATAAAGGAACAGATAAGATGGGATCAAAACTTCTGATTTGAGCTTAAATTTCTTCCCTCCTTTGACAGTTAGCCAAGCCCATGAAGAGTTATTCTGTAGAACAGGACAGCCGGCGCAGAGGAAAGCTGAAAGACTCTCTCTTTTAAATAGGAAGGTGGGTTGCTGCCTGCTAAGGGTGTTTTCAGGCGGGTGAGGCTTTTCTGTTGTTGTTGTAGCTGTGTAGCAGTGCAAGACAAAAGGGGACGTTGCGGCTTTCGAGCTTTCAGGACTGGGGGCTGAGGAGGAAAGGAGAGAAGAGCATGATTGATGGAGTTCTGGTTGGCTTATAAAGGGCAGCCGGGAGTGCAGGGAAATAATCAGGGAAAAGGGCGTCCCGTACTGGCTCTCTCAGAGGGGAGAAATGAATCCTGCACCTCTGCATTATTAAGTTGTCAGGCGGGCTGATGATGAAAATCTGAAGGTCAGGCATAACAAGAAGCACCTTATGGGGGGATCATGACCTTTCTGGAAGTGCTACACTCATGTTTATCTGCACCTAACCCTTATCCACAATTCTTCATTTGATAAGAACATTGGGAGAAGGGATGGGGAAGGGGGGAGGGAGAGGGAAGTCCTCATCATATGTATAAGCAGTGTGTGAAATTAGGCTTCCTGTGAAACTGATTGTGGATGCTCAATTCACAGTGAAAGATAATAAACCAAAAGGACACACGAGGGATGCAGGCAGAAATTGTTCACTACAGTGGAACTCAATAAAGGGAACAAGAGCTTTCCTAAATGACAAATTTGGTACAGCAGTGCTAAAATCAGGATTCTCCCTGGCACCAGTGCAGCAATTTGCTCTCAGCTCTACCACTTTTTATTTACTTTGGAAGTCCTAATAATGTTAGCGACTGGCTTTTTCATCTATTTATTTATTTATTTCTCCGCAGCAATGTTTATTCTTTAACTGCTTACTTTAAACCAAAGAGTCAAGGTGAAGGACAATGAAACGTTAGATTCCAATTGATTTTTTCTCTTTAGTTTCCATATCAGAAATGAGTATAAATATAAATACATTCCAGGGTTAGATGCCTGTCCTATGCGTGCCTTATTGACTGCTTTAATAAATGTCATGACCCCTTCTGCACGCGTGTGCACACACGAGCTCACACATGCTCGCAATCAAATAGGTAGAGGCAGTGCTTGGATATAAACGCAGTAATGATGGCAATCACACGGAAAATATTCCAAACCTAAATCTGCTCTCTGAATGTGCTAATAAGCTTTTCATTTCACCCCAATTTACAGCACCTTGATTTGGCTTTTCAAATCCATGAAGTATTTAAAGCATGACAGACTATGCTTGTGGAAAAGTGAAGTCAAACAAGACTTCATAATTATTGCAATATATTCTCTTTTCATGCATAATCCTTTAAATTAGCAATACAATATATCACCTCTACTGCCACTAGAGGCTAATGCACCTCTATCGAAAGCTATGTTAAGGAAAATTATGTCCTGTCTTGAAAAGGCACATAACCTTCCAAAATATTAAATGACAGTAGGTTCCGATCCTGTAATTCTTGCATACTCAAGTAGCCTCATTAGCCTTGATTTTCTTACATCGATGGACAATAACCTATTAACTTTAATAGATTTACTAATATACACTGATGTGAGATCAGATTCAGTACCTTTGGGACATCTTATTTAAGGATTACCAGACCAGCAGGAAAAGAAATATAATATACAAACTAATGAATACTTTTATTAGATGAATAGTATAATACTGGAACCCATCAACTGCCTTTAAAATGACTCTTTAATGAAGAGGTGACACTGAAAAATACTATATTGTCGATACAGCACATAATGAACCTTCTGTATCACATAAAAATGAAAGAAACGTTTTCTATTTCTATTGTTTAAGTGATCCAATTTATCTAGTTTTCTTCTTCTGGCCTCCCATGTTCTTCCTGTCACTGTGGTTTACAAACCACTTTCGGGATCCTAATAAAACCCAAAACCAACTAATAATGTCTGTGTATTGTGTAGTGTGTAGTGACTTTCATCTTCAAGTCCAGTACTGATCCGTGGTTGAGTTTGATACAATTGATTACAGAGGAAACTAGGGATTAGGAAACCAACTGACCTGTCCAGAATAACCGAAACGTCTAGTGATAGACCCTGGATCACCTGGAATAAGTCTGATAGCCTCCTCATTGTTAATATTTTCTCAAGGTAAGACAGTGCTCTGTTGAAAGGGTGGGCTGAACCATGACTTGGGTTTCAATCTAGGCTTCGGGATAAATTTGTTGGAGTAGAGCCACATACCCTTGCAGAAGTCAGCAGGAATCTTTGTGGAGCAAACTGTTATTTAGGGTGAGCAAGGACCACAGGAGGCAGGTTGCATCTTAGCTCCATTGCAAATCCCTTTTGACTAGCAGTATTTGCAGTAGGTTTTGAATGTGAAAGCCCATGGGGGTACACAAATATCCTTTAAGGTCATTGTGAGGAGAGATTTGCCTCAAGCAATGAAGCCTATGAACCACTTCAGTTTCTCAGCATTTCGATGGAAGAAGGAGAGGAGAGTGGCCTTTTCAGATCATGTTGCTGTTTCCTAAACTTTGCCTTTCTAAACAAGCCTCTGCATGCACTGTGATGGGATCATCATGGGAAAACACATGCATCTCAGCTCGTGTGTATTTGCTCAATAGTGGACTTGTTTTATCTGTATAATATGAGCTTCCCAAAACATCGCATGGAAGCAAAACTCAGAATACAAGGAACTGGGCAGAAATTTCACAGCTTTACCCTTTTTGTAGCTTCCTCCAATAGATTACCTCACTCTTTTCTGTGGTGTGAGCTCCGATTTAAGTCCCTTTTTGTTAACCAGTCTCCATTTCCATGAACTTAAGCATCTGTGAGACCTGTGAGAGATTTTATTATCTTTCGAGACTTTTTCCCTACTCCTCCTGTCATCAAAATTGAAACTGGCTGATAGATGAGACAGAGAGGCATGGTTTCATAACATGGTTTGTTAGAAATGGAAGCTAACAGATAATCTGTGTAAAAACTCTTGGCCAAATCAGATTTTCTTATGGATTTCAGAATTTCATTCTTTTATGTGTTTATACGACACGTTCTTGTTATTGCTTACCTAAAAATATCATGCCAGATATTGCTAAAAAAGCAGCTGTTTGGGTTTCTTTTTTCTTTTGTGTTACTAGACTACATTGTAATGTTGATATTACTTAGGAAGGGTTTGGCTGTCAAGTATCCATACTGGCAGCATCTTATGAAAAAATGTGAAGCCAATAAGGACATTCACATTAGAAAAACCTACAACCAACCCATCCCCAAATGTGAAGGGCTTGGTTTTATGCAAGAGAACAAAAGTAATGAAAAAAAGAAGGCTACTTAATAGTTGCTAGGCAGATGTGGTAAATCCTGCGGTGGATCTTAAAACTAATGAGTCTGAGCTAAGGAATAAAGAAGCCTTATTCTTCACAGCATCTGGAAGAATGAGTGATGATTTCCAATTGAAGTCTTTTAAAATTAGATCTGGCTAGAACTCAGTGGGCAAATTTGCCTCGTGTAACGGATCATTTTTAGGCCAAGTGCAGCTTTCATTGGAGTAAATGGAAATATTTGCATCGACTTCAAGACACTTTGATTCAGGTGTCTCTATCTAGTAAGCTATATAAAGGTCTGGAAAATCAAGGAAAGGGAGTTTATGTGGTTATTTGTAGTGCCTTTGAAGCTCTTTTAAGGATCACAAAAATGAGTTCAATTTTTTGTTCAAAGCTGAGGTTTTATAGCCTGTTAGTCAATAACACAGACTGAAACATTTTATACCATCCAAAAAAATACTAGATACATTTAAAAATAGCTCCTGAGAAAGGTCTGCCACCTATGATTTCCACTGTTGTTTTTCAACTGCACAAAAAGGTTACTATACTGATTTAGTGATGACTATTTTTACACTTGTTTACGAAGCCTGAATTTTAAAGTGTGATAATCCCTTCAACTTGATGCAAATCTCAGAGGGCTGAAAGCTGGCATGGGAGATGCCAATCCAGGTGTGGCGCTCTCTTCAAAGCATGATGGAAGTCATGGCTGAGTTATAGGGTGGCAGATGCACACGTCGCTTGGCCAAGCTGCAGCTAAAAATGGCTTAATATCAAAACACGACAGTTTACAAGCAGGCAGTTAATCCTTCATGTGGGCCAGGTGCCTGCTGCAATAAGAAGGGACAAACCTCATAGAGGTTCTATNAAAAAAAAAAAAAAAGAAAACCCCCATCAGTTCCTTGTTTCCTCTTCTCACTTCTTAAATCTTTTAATATCCAGTCTTCTAATTATTTTTGCCAGTCCATTTATTCTTTCCTAATGTCTTCTCTTGTTTGTGGTGTTTCCACCCACGTGGTTGCTGCTAGTTTAATTTTTCAAGAAGTCAGCAACTGCTGTGTGTGTTATGCTGCTCGTCACAGAGGTTCCTTATAGACTGTAGGCTCAGTCTTGGAAATCTGTGGCCCTGATTTTCTTTTTGGTTGTTTTACCTTGGTCAACAAAACTGTGTAAAGTAAACCCATTAAAAATGCTATTGCTATTTGTGCACAGGGTGAAGTTCTATGCATTTCTGCCAGGAAAGTGAACATATTTAAAGAAACAATGTGGAAGGCTGTGTTGTCTTTTGAGTTTCCATGATACATAATCACTATTATGCTCTTCTGTATGGAGGAAGTTTTCCATTATGGACCTTTTATTCTCTGTTAGTTAGACAAAAATTTAGGCACCTCATCATTCTTTGGTTGTTTTTTGCATCTGCTAAATGCAGATAGGTGAGGGTGACCACAGGTTGTGAATTAATACTGGGTATGTAGTTAATCTAGACACCTGTATTTTGGGTCAGTGACCAGCGTTTGTTCTTTAGGCAGTAGCTGGTGGACAATGGTTTGGTTGTTTCACCACGGTGTTCTCTTCCAGCACGTGCAATCAGGACAACACCTGTAAGGAAAACCAACAGGAATTATTATACTGGAGACAACGTTCACCTGGAAAACATGATATGAATATTGGTCTTCCTGGGACAATTTAAGGCATTTCAGGGAATAGTTTAGGACTTACTGTGACCAAGAATTTCAGGTTTCAGGAAGTTTTTTATTTGTTTTAGTGTTTTATTGATTGGAAGCTCCTCTGTATAGGGACCAATCCTGGGATTTTGGGAAGACACACATGGACAGAACTAGAGCAGGAAACTGAAGAGAATTCTAACAAAAAGGATTAATCTTACATCCCTGATGGCAAGTTTTCACCTGGATTTACCCACTGTCTCATTTGGCAGTGGGACACAGAAATCCTGTGTCAATTTTCTAAAAAACCGTAACTTCTATTGTTTTTTCCTAAAGAGTATTAACTGTGTCATTTTTTTCCTCACTCCACTTTTGAGATGAGAATATACTTACAGCCACAACTCCAGATAGCAGAAATGCTGGGTTTAGAATTTGATACCCATCTTGTGCCAAGAGTGATGTAAATACCAAAGAAAGGGAATATGGATTAGATATAAGGAAACATAAACAACGACTATAGCAAAATATACCCCAAAATCACTGTCACTCCTTCAGAACCTATTCATTACCTGTCTGACTTTAGCTTCTGTAGTGAAAATGAACACTGAAATTCGTGCAATATTGTCTCATTGAAGAAAATTAGTTGCTGGCCATCCTTAAAGGAGTGGAATAGTTTAAACAGCAGTTCCATTATGCTTTTACTGGGCATTATTTTTACTATGAAAAGTCCTTTAAAATTAATGGGAATTGATTTCTGTGGCCTTTGACACATTAGTGAAAATAATATGGCAAAATACAACCTTTTCCTTCTTACTGCTACCTAAAGGCTTTAACTGGGAAAGCAGTTTACAATGGTGCCCCCATGTAAGGCTTTATTCAAAAGATTTTACGCTTGATAACATCTGAGCCATAGGCTCTGTATGTGGGGTTTAGCATCTTAGCAGCTGCAATTCTTAATCCTGATTCCGTTGCCACCATATTAAAAGCTCCATGGTCACAGGACACCAGCTTTGGCCGTTCTACATTGTCATTCATTCCTCCCCCCCAACACGCGTGCCTGACCATATAGGAAAATGAGTTTACAACCGACTACGCCTATGGGACTCCCGGAGGGATACAATGTGAGAGCCTTTACTAGTGGTGGATGGTCCTCAAAAGGTTTGAAAGTTTGGTAAGTACATCCTTAACCAAACTCTTTTGACCTTTATTCAGATTTGTTTTTGGAGAAGGGCAAAGGGTTGGGCCAATTCTTGTTTAACCCAACTGGCTTGTCCATCTATAGCCTGTAATTAATCACTAAATAGCTGCCATACTTTGTTTTGGAGGCTAGGTCCCGATACAGCAGGGCCCTATACTTCAAGCACATGACTGATTCTTTAAAGTCAAAGGGATTACTCAAGTGCTTAAAGTTAGCTGCATATTTAAGCAGTTTGCTAAATAAGGCCTTGAGGATTTAGGGAGCATTTATACTTATTGTACAACAGCACCAAGTTCCTCAGTTTGCCTTTGCATCACTTTGGTCCTCCTCGTTGCCTGGGAATTTTCTTTACAGCAGAGGTGCAAAGGGACAGTGGGGTATATTTTGGAGCAGGACTTTATCCGCTCCCAAACTCAGGGGCTGAGGACTCTGTTTTTTGGTTCTGTGGTCTTCTGCAAAAAGAAGTAAGTTCAGAATCTGGCCACTTTCAAAATGAGGAAAGTTTCCTACTTTTCATCTGGACTCAGAGCATGAGTAAACTATGTTAAGCTATGCGTTTATTTCCCTATGTGAATTTGTTTTGTCATATCAAAAAATATTAAGACATGTAATAATCAGTAACCAAGAAAACCAACAGAAATCATGGTGTTTGGAACTTTTGCAGGAACTAATTGTGTTCCTTCAAGCCTAATTCGCAGCTTGCTCAAATAGGTAGTGACAGAAGTTTTACAGCACTCGAGGATTTTGAGGTTTGTCTCCTTAGGAACAAACCTGTCTTACAAATACGCTTTTTGTATAGAAAAATGCGGAGGGTGGTGAACTGAACACGCAGAGGGCAGGCTGAAACCTCACCAGAAAATTTGTAATACTAATTTAAAAAAAAAAAAAAAGTCCTCCTGCCTTTTTAATGAAACTAAGACTTTCTGAGTGTACGTCAAAGGTTTTATTACTGGTTCTACATAATAAAGTAATTGTGTAATTAGTAATACATTTGTCACTCCTTTACTGAAGAAAAAGTAAAACATGTACCGCTTTTGTGTAAATCTTGACAGTGGTGATTTTTTTTCCCGAGAATTATACCATTATATCATAAAAGTGTCAAGGCATGAGTTTACTGTTCCTACTAATATTCTAAAATATTCTCTGAGGCTGACATTTCTGTCAATTAAAATTAAACAAAATTGCATTCTGCCATATACACTTCAAATAGGAAGCTTTCAAGTTTATGGCTGTTCTTTGAATTGATTTTTAAGATGGCATCTGTAAAACTTGGCTAGTACAAGATGAGGTAGGATGTAGTTAAGGTTCAGTCAATTTTAAAAATGTTTTAAAGATCATAAATTGACAACTGAAATAGACTGAACATCCTTGGGATTTTGGGCTGTCAAATATAAATCCATTTTTTTTTAAAAAAAACCCTGAGCTCTTGCAAAGTGAAAATTTTATGAAAACATGTTCTTCCCCCTCCTTTGATATTTTTGTAATAAGTTACACAAACAAGAGGGCTTCTGGTGTTGTTTCCAGTTGCTGGGTCTCGCGGGATTTGGAATTCTTCTTCTCCTGGTGTTTCCCACAGAAATAGAGTGAGAACGTGCTTTCTCACGGGACTGTATTTCTCATGGAAAATAATAGGGTTGCCGGCAGCAAACGTTTTCTGCAGTGATACCCTGCCAATAAAGTCTTCAGGGAAATTATTGCCCTCAATAAGATGAAGAGTAGTAAATTGGAACCCCCATCCCTATTCCACAAAGATATGTCTTTAGGAAGCTTTCTCCTTCTATTATTCCCTGGAAGCCCTGACCCCAAGAAAATGCTGTAGACAGTAATGCTTGGTTTACACTTAATTTTGTTCCCCAGAATAAAGATGTCAGTTAGTGTGTAAAAGTAAAAAAAAAAAAAGAACAATCCTCCCCTCCATAAACCCCGACCACCATATTTATACCAGCAAAAGCCCTGGTAAAGACAGTCATGCTGAGAAAAGTTATTCTACAGCATAGCTGTATTTTGGTCAAGGAACTACTTCAAACTATAACAAGGATCCTTTTTGCTTTTAAAAACTTCATCCTCTGAGTGGTAGGTTTCTGACACAGAAAACCCTTCTAGGTGTAAACTTGTCAAAGGTGTGTTGAATGCATTCTAATATCTGGAAGCCAAGGGAAATTTGCCACATTAGGTTTTGTTATTATTATTCTGAGAGGCAGAATAGGCTTTGCTATGTCTCTGCTTCCATCATAACCCATAGTATTGCAGATTAAAAAATGGACTGTACATTTAAAGCACAGGTTTTTTGGAAGACAATCTCCTGGCCAAAGGGAATTCCAAGTCAAGCAGTGTGCTTTCTGCTGTTGGAAATGCAACAGGTCTCGGTGTTTGGAGTGGTTAGGAAAATCTGATTATTCTTAGAGAAATATTTTCTGGGGGAGGGAAAAAAAAAAAAAAGAAGAAAAATGCAAGACTTCCCCCATGGAAATGTGCACTAAAAGAAATGCAGGTGTTAGCCACGCAGGAGTTCATGTCAAGAGAAATATTTCCCCAGGGTCTCATGAGAGGAAAGGGGAAAGGGGGAACTCTGGGTTGGCTGACCCAGGGAGTAGGGAAAAAAAAGCAGAGGCTGGTGACAGAAAGACCTTAATTCATGCACCATGTGCTTGAGTGATGTGTTTACTTTCAACCTTCAAGTCAAATTCAAGCAGCAGCCAGAAACCACAGATCAACACATTTTTAGTACAAAGTGAAAGTAGGGTCATGGGCACCCTCGGTGCTCCACCAGTTTCTGAAACAACATTAAATCCATATTAATACTCACTTTTAGTTAGCCATCTCAAAGGAGATGGTAATTATGAGTAAGTAGGAAGGTTGGGATGAAACCAAATAATTGTTGCTGAAGGAGGTAACGTAAGCACAATTAGTTGGAAGGGTTATTTTTAGTCTTGAAGGAGTCTTTAATGCCAGTTCTGTTTTGGTTTAAGTCACTTGTTAGCTTGGAATATGCTGGAAAGAGGATTCTGAAAAATCAAAATCTAAGTTACTCTTCATGCTAATAAGGAGATTTATTTCTTTTATGCTACTATTATCATAATTATGGCTTCTGGCAGTATTTCAGGTGTTGAAAAGCAATACACATCCATTGAAGTTCAGTGGATCTCCTCTGACTTACCCTGGCTGAGAATATGGCTCAGCCAAGGCAGAAAGAGCCCATAGTTTTATGGAGGCAAAGTGTAGGAAATGGTTCTGCTCCAGGAAGGTAATGGTGGCTTTTGCAGAATTTGGATCTTAATATTAATCTGTTCTATCCGGGTGAGAGGTTGCAAGACATGGGAATGATCTCAAAGCCAAACCGTCAGCATGAAGAAAGATGCACCAGGGAAGACTTTGTTTAACTGTGGCTTGCAAATCACTCTAAGTGCTTTCTCTAGCTCTGCTGCCTTGCTGGGTTCAGGGTTCTCAAGGGATCTCATGTACTGGCTTTAGGGAGGCAGCAGCAATGCTAATGGTGTCTCATCTAGGAGCAGCTTTGGCTCCTCTTAGTGGTTTGGGGCAAGAAGGGTCTTTCAAGTCTGACTTTCTCCATGGACTGGAAACACCTTCTTTGTGCCCTAAGAAAGGCACTAAGCCTGAAAAGTCTGAATGAAAACTCTGCTTCAGGAGCCATCAGAGGAAGGTAACCGTGCTCTTGGTCCATGCTAGGGCACATTGGAATTTTAGTCAATCAATAACCACATAGAATTAGAAGCTCATGTTTATGCCGCGTACTGGTGACTGACACCTGTCATAGCAAGTTTTGTTTTCAGATTTTTTAATTAAAAACCATAAAGTAATTCTATAACAGTGATTTGGCAAATAAATATATTTTCTCAGTAACTCCAGTGTAGTCAAAGTGGACCGAAGCTCAAAGAAAACAGCTATGCAAATGCGGGGTATTATTTTTTGTCTCACCTTTTCACATCTGTGCAAAGGTCTTATTTTAGTTTTATTTCTGTTGGCTCCACCATCTGTGCATTTTATTGCCTCTTCTAAGGAACTTTGCAGTGTTTTTGTGAAGAGCGGTAGGAAAGCACTGAGGAAAAAATTGAGTAGATATAAAGCCTTAGAGAAGAGAAGTGACACAACAGGCAATTTCTCCGTTTGCTCCTCCAGATATTGAGCTGAGCTGGGGAAATTACTCTAAGTACATAAGGTGACACAATTACTACAGTTGGGTCTTTGTTTAATTTTCAAATAGACAGTCCAGTACACTGAATTCAAAGGTGATTGGTTACGGGCTCTCCAGCCCTTCACCTCTAGGTCAACGGGTTCAATACTATTCCAGGTTGTAGCTCTGCACGTTATCCTTTGTGAACAATCTATCTGAGAAATGTATACCTTTATTCTGCTGGTGCGTTTTCTATTGACAAATTTTGATTTTCACAAATATGTTCACAATTAAAAATAATTTGACATGGGGTTTACGTGGCCTGATTTCAGCTTGTGGACTAATCACAGACTATTCACCATGACTGTTGCATTGAGTATTTCCTATTCATGATGCCTGATTAAGATGCATAGCTACATTTCTCTGTCTTCATTGGATGACACACATATTTCAAAGAGCTTTCAACTGACCTTCTAACCCTTTTGGTGAAAATATATGTGCAGGAGTGCCCGCAAGGCACTCCTGCAGCTTTTTTTGTGGGTAAAATTTCATGCAGACAAGTGTTAGTGAAAAGTGTCTGATAAAGAAAGAAAAAATATCAAAAGACACGTATGAAATCTATTCATGCTGATGTTCTGAAATGCTATTTTTGAACCATTTCCCAGGAGCTTGAAGTGAGCAAAAAACCGTTGTGTGAAAACTTCCCATGTGAAATAAATGGTTTCCCTCCATTTCTTAGTCACAAATACAGTTGCAGCATCCAGCAGTAACTGCATAACTTTGAAGCAGTCTCCACCTCAAAGTCACAGGATACTTGGCATTCAGTGATGCCCTGGCCATATTACTCCTGGGTGTAGTACAGGCATAACTCGCTGGTAATATATTAAGGCTCGTGCACTGTCATTTCAGGTGGAGTACTTCTACTAAGGACGTCAATCTCTACATCTATTAACCTTTAACCAATTAAGTTCACTTTAATTATTTTTTTTTAAAAAAAAAAAAAAGAGGCAAACCCAAAATCAGTACTGCCCAGAGATAAGAAATGACCGAGACTCTTCTTGTAGTTCTAATGCCAAAGAGAGAACAGGGATATAGTCCAGGCCGAAAAACTGGCTCATTTAATTACACCTGCACCGTATTTCAATAGTACGCCTTGGTGAGAGGGGCTTTTAAGAGT
>VZRU01000037.1:916674-928470 GCA_013398155.1 Pedionomus torquatus | reverse complement strand
TCTTCTCTTCTCTTCTCTTCTCTTCTCTTCTCTTCTCTTCTCTTCTCTTCTCTTCTCTTCTCTTCTCTCTTCTTTTTTTTTTTCTTTTTAATAAAACTTTGCAGAAAGGTCCTATTTGTGCTCAGGTACCCATGTTGATGCATTTTGAACAGGTCAGTCAGAATTTCAGAGTCAAAAGCAAAGCTTGACCAAGACACACTGATTTGTCAGAGCCATTTTCATTTAGAAATTGGGAATAAATTTGTTCAGGAAGAAAATGAAAAAATTGAATATTTTTTCTGGCAATTCAAAAGCATAAATTATGCTTTCTGGAATGGTGCTGTTCTGACAAATTCAAAGCAATTTTAATTTTCAAGTGTTTTCATTTTGAGTGGTTTTTATTTTTTCAAGTGTTTTGTGTGGTTTTTATTTCTATTTTATTAAATTGGAGGAGATTTTGAAAGAAAACAAGACAAATGTTCACTGTAAAAGAGACCGAGATGCTGTTTCTTATTGTTTCTTGTGCTTTTATACAGAAGTGCATTTGTATAATGAGATCTGTGGGTTTTGGTGAGAGAAGTGAAATTAGGTGAAAAACTGCACCCAGTAACATTTCTGTGGTTATTTAAGAAAATGGAAAAAAGAGACCCCAAACCACAATGACCAACAATTTCAAGCGAGGAGGATCGCATCAAACCAATTAAAGCCCTGGGGAAGGACACTGGCTCTCCAGCCCCTAGAAAACAACTCAGAGGGGAGGAGGAAGAGGGCTCTCCCTTTTGCTCTCCTGCCTTTTTCTTTTTCCCACTCCTGTTTTTCATGGTGGGGGCACTAATGAACTTTTCAAGTCCCATGAAGACAACCCTTGTGTTCTGATTAGTTGCCTTACTTTTAATGAATTGTTTTAATCAAGTTTCAAAGCAGGCACTCTATGCTTCATTGCAGCAGCCCAATGACAATGAGCTGAATGTTACCAAGACAGTGGATCTGATGGACTTTAATGGATTTTATGTGACAGTGTCTAGTGGCCTCATATTAGGCATAGCTTTACAACAGAGAACCCATGGGGTTGCACTATGCATTTAATCTATACAAACTGTAAGGATAAGGGAGAGGGAAGCCAGGGAGGGGGAGAGACTCTGAACCCTGAAGACCTTCAAAAGACATGCATTTCATACTAATAAGAACCAGTCTTCGGTCATTTGATTTTTTTTTTTTTTTTTTTTTTTTTTTTTTTTTTTTTTTTTTTTTTCAATAGCAGAGTCCCGTTGTGTTTTCTTAGGGAATGTCACGAGTATAATATCTCCAGGGCTTTTTGCAATAACATTCTTGAAACACAAAGTTATCTGGAAAAATTAAGCTCTCAAGGAAATCTCAGCAGTGCTGTAACATTTCCTGGATTTCAGGTAGTGATTCTGAGTTGTGATCTCTTAAGTCCGTAACAATTTGCTATTTCTAATTTATTGCTTCATTTGTGACTGCTGCTACAGCAAGGTAAATTTATTCTGATTTGCACAACCTAAGTCTTAGCTCTGACAGTGACTAATTATTACCTGAGTTAAAATAATGAAAGTGTCGGAAAGTGTCCGAATGCAATTTGTTAGGAAAACATGTGGCATGCTGTGTTACCCAAGCCCAGAAAAGCCTAAGTGATCAGAAACCATGGAGAATTAAGAATTTTTCCCCCAAAGGTTACAAATCAATGTGGAAAATTTTCAGGGAATTGGAGTGCTGAGGGGTTCCATTCACTAGAATATAATAAAATACACACCGTACCTGTCTGATTTTTTGCTTAAGCAGGAAAAGTTACTTTTTTAGAAAGAATCAAAAAGGATATTGTGATGGTACCCATGCCCAGAGAGTTTGCATCAATTTTAGATTATTATTCGATACTATTTAAAGTACACACTGGATGAGGATTATTTTGCAGATGCTCTTTTTCAAAAAAAAATCAGAAAGCAAATCCAACACACAGACAATAAAATCTGCTGCAAGAAACTCCAAAAGCGTAAGCACCTTTAGCTGATGTAAGTAACACATTATTTTTATTTTTTTTTTTTTTGCTGGCTCAGGGTCAGTCCTGTGTTTTGTCAATTGTAGGCATGTCTCACTCGCAGAACAGCTCAGCTCCAGCTGTGTAAAATGAATCCTGAAATGAAATGGTCAAATGATGTTAATGACTCTGTCTGCTTGCGAAAGTTTCTGAGGAATGTTAGCAGCTCCGAGCTAGAATTAGAAAGCATCTGACAGCTCGGTAGTTCTGGCTGTTCAAATAGTTCTATGCAAGCAGACAGAATATCAGTAAATTAAAATAATAATACAAAAATAATAAACAGCTATCTGGCTGAAATAATAAAGCAGTACAAACGATTTGGGACTGCTTCATTCAGGGCATTTGTCACTCTTGTGAGCCATTTAAGCCCCACTTTAAATTAAATTTATCTTAAACAGGATTTAATTTAGATTTAATAAGGCAATTGTTTTATTGTTAAGTACCAATTGGATGTCAACACATAATGTTTCCTAGAGTGATAATTCTAGTGGTCTCTGAAAAGATGCTGGTGCTACATAAAGGCTAACAATTTCATGGTCCATAACGATGTAGCTATGTTTAATATTACTTAATATGTACCTGTATTTATTGTCTGTATTTCAGGCCCTCCTACCACATGAATATCCTGTTGTATTAAGAAACACTACAATCTGCATCTCTCTCTATATCTAACACACTTGCTAGACCTCCAGAGAGATATGATTATATTAATTACAATATATTGATTTCTATTTTACATGGACCGCCTGTGTTTAATTTAAATATACAATTAAGCATATTGAGGACACAATTTGGATTGTTGCTGTGATAAACAAATGCCAATTGTGTCATGATACATCTTTTAAGGCGATCTTTCTCATATGCTAGGAGCAACTGCGTATATAAAATATGCTCAAATCTGTCTTAATTACTCATATTTGTTCATGGCCAATATTTTTCTGTTTGTCAGGTCTGGAAGGAACAATACATATTTTTGGCACTTCACAACTATTGTTGGAGAACATGTATACCTTTTCACATAAAGTCCATGCACGCTTTGATGATGATTATAGGGAAAATATAGATGTCAGCACGTAATTCTGCTCCCTGTTTTGCTAATTTCTAGTGTGTGTACAATCCTCAGATCAGGTAATTATGTCACTAATAATATTTGTACTAATTATTGCTATTAGAATCTATCAATAGTATAATATTAGTGTCAGTAGTATTGCAATTGGCCAAATACATTAGATTTAATTTGGCATTTTATATGACAGCAATAAAGTTATTCTTGGATCTTCTCTACACCTGTAACAGGATTAATAACTAATTTTCCAAGAATTTCCATTCAAGGGAAAAAAACCTAACAGCATTATCTTTCTTTGCCTTCATTCCCATTTTGTGTCTGCTCTCTACAAATAAAACCAAACTTGTACAAGTCAGTTTGCAGACAGAAGTCTCCATGAAAACAGCAATTTAAAAGAAGCCTGAAGAGTATTTGCAAATTATGAATTTGTAAATACAACATTTATTATTAAAACCTTGGTTCTAAGCGTCACACTCATTTAATCAAGGAACGGAAACAACTCTGTGTGATTCACACACCCAATAGAAAAAAAAATCATCATAAAGGACCCCAGACATATAATTTCTAATCTATTACACTGAAAAAACTAGCAGCTGTTCAAGGAAAACTCTTGCACTGAAAAAGAGAATGAGGTCTGGAGTTTGAAAAGCATCTCAGGAAACAGATCCATTTGTCACTGAGGTGACTTGGAAATTGGGATGTGTACAGGGAAGTATGGCTGTTTCAACGTTTTTTGGTGCCTTCTAGGAGGAGTGTTTGTTGGGGTGTTTTTCCACGGCCATTTTCAGTGGCACCAAGCCCAGCCGAAGAAATTCCTGCTCTTTTTCCCCCTGCATGTCATTCCCATCCCAGCAGCGCATCCTGCCCCACAGCTGGATATCCCAGGCAATTCTTTGTGCGGCATCTCTGTACTGCATCACGGCAACAGTGTGAGGCAGGAACACAAGAGTTTTCCTGCCTTTTCCTTTCGGAGATAATTAGGCTGAGGGAGCTGGGGCTGTTCAGCCTGGAGAAGAGAAGACTCCGGGGAGACTTTATTGCAACCTTCCAGTATCTGAAGGGAGCTACAGGAGAGCAGGAGAGGGACTCTTTGTCAGGAAGTGTAGTGATAGGACAAGGGGTAATGGTTTTAAACTAGAAAAGGGGAGATTTAGATTGGGTATTGGGAAGAAATTCTTTCCTGTGAGGATGGTGAGGCACTGCAACAGGTTGCCCAGGGAAGATGTGGTTGCCCCATCCCTAGAGGGGTTCAAGGCCAGGCTGGATGGGGCTTAGAGCAACCTGGTCTGGTGGGAGGTGTCCCTGTCCATGGCAGTGGGGTTGGAACTTGATGATCTTTGAGGTCCCTTCCAACTCTAATCATTCTATGATTCTATGAATCACTGGCATGAGGTTTTTATGTTCTTAGGTCCAAGACATGAACTTGACATGATGCCTGAGGCAAAGACTGCTCCAAAAAATGAGGAGATAAGGAGAGCCTGAAGCATTGCACATCCCATTCACCCTGCCCCGGTATGGTGAGTAAAATTTAGATATTCAAGCTTCTGAGAATTGCATTGCACAGTTGCACAAGGCCTTTTCCATGCAGCTCTGCTGCGAGGTGGTTCCCAGCTCAGGAGGTTTGAGGTGCACCTAAACCAGCAGGCAGTGGCCCAGCATCCTCCGGACCGATGGCCTCAGCATGTGGGATGGGTTGTTCTGCACAGTTCAACACCCAGGGCATGCAGGGAGCGTAGCCTGAAAGGCTGCAAGCAATCTGTGCCAGTAATGAGCGGCCAATTAATTGATTACTGAAAGTATAACTGAATCCTATGCCTGGGAGAAATCTGAAATATAGTAACTGCTTACTTTATTGACAGCATTCATGCCATATTTAGTAGCTGGTATGTAAGAAGTAGCTGGACAATTTTGTTACACTTAATATGTTTCAGAACACAGCATAAAACATGTTTTAACACTATAACATCTATTGAGCAGTACCTCTGGGAACTGGCTTTATTATTAGATTACATTATACAAGATTAGACTAGTCAATAAGGGATTTCTTTCACACAGCATGCCATCTGAAATACCTGTTTTCTCTCCTTTTTATTTTTTCTTTCCTCTTTTTTTTTTTTTTAAATTACTTCAAGACCTTTTTTTGTAGGATCTTAGGTACAATATACCCATGAATCATAAAACTGACAAGCCCCAGGGCTGAATGGTCTCTGTACAGGAGATACGAGGCCTAGAGATAAAGGTGCACTACAGGTATACAGTGACAGGGGTGGATTATAGATAAACAAAAGGCGCAGTTATTAGATGGGAAGTGCCAGCCAGGATTGTGCACTGAGAATGCAAATTGTAAGGACCGACTCTCAGGGACCCGACTTTGCTCAGACTGCCAGGCGATGGGAAAACAAAGGCAATGGATGGGTTTGGGTGCCATCCTGTTTTTGTTTTTTTTTTTTTCGATCTGTTTTAGATGCTAGCTGCATAAGGGAGAGGGGAAGAGGCAGGGTTCCAGTCGGGTTTTGGCACCTGGCTAAAGCCCTGGGGAAATTCAGACTCCTCATATGGTTAATTCAAACCTCTATTTTCTGATCAAATAGTTTGCTGATTAGTGAAATAATAATTAGGAAGGTAAAGAATTGGTATATCGTGCTTCCTTCAGCCTTCCAGTATCTGAAGGGAGCCTACAGGAGAGCAGGAGAGGGACTCTTTGTCAGGAAGTGTAGTGATAGGACAAGGGGTAATGGTTTTAAACTGGAAGAGGGGAGATTTAGATTGGATATTAGGAAAAAATTCTTTCCTGTGAGGGTGGTGAGGCACTGGAACAGGCTGCACAGGGAAGTTGTCCCTGGATGTCCCGTCCCTGGAAGTATTTAAAGCCAGGCTTGATAGGGCTTAGAGCAACCTGGTCTGGTGGGAGGTGTCCCTGCCCATGGCAGGGGGTTTGGAACTTGATGATCTTTGAGGTCCCTTCCAACTCTAATCATTCTATGATTCTATGATTCTATGAGATGGCCTGAGTCGGGGCAACAAACTGGTCCCTCGATTCTCCTGGGATCAGGAGTCCCACCTGCTTGGGTTGGGGCCAGGCAGAGCTCCCAGGCGATTCTGAGGACGACATCATCTCTGCTCCATCAGGAGTTCCCAGCTCACAGGTTTGGATCTCAGGCTTCGGTGCCTGCAGAGCTCTAAGGTACTATTTTGGTACCCAAACCCTTTTTGAACATACATCTGCTAATTACATTGCTGAAACAGAGTGAGAATTGAGCATATTATTTGCTTTGTTTCAAAGAATATCCGGTGCGATTCATACATTTTTTCCCCCTTTAAATTCCGCTTCGCATGCTGCATTGGGTCTGTTGCTGGCAATCTCTCTCTCTTAGTCCTGAATTAAAAATCTCCCCTGAACTCAGCAGTTGCTGACTCTGTTCGTAAGAGCAGCTTCCATTCAAATTTCCTAGATAGAGAAGACTTGGGGCCTGCTTTGTTGCACTAACTGAAAATGAATATGAATTGAAAGGACTATATTTAAGAGCAGTTTCCTTTTTTTTGCCTACGAGGATTTTTCTTCTCTTATATAACCAAATTTCCCTGCAAGATTGACATTTCAGGAAAGGGGCAGAGGCAGACAGGTGACTACAGATCAAATTGGATTTCTGCAACCTTCTATCGTAAAGGTCAACCCTTTGCAGTGGGTTTTTAGCCGGCGGTTCCTTGCTTGGTTTCAAACATGGATGAAATACTTCACATGTCCAGGTACTCTTTACTCTCTTCTTTTAATTCTTTACTATTATTAATAATAATAATAATTATAAGTTGGTATTTTCTTTCTTGGAATGTTTAATAGAGAAAAAAAAAGCAAACGATGCTGTTGGTTTTGCTAGAGGCATGCAGTTGGCAGATCACGTATGGTGGGAGAAAGGACTGGACAATGGTCCCTTGCTTCCCTTGGCATCCTGAATCCGCCCAGATCTAAGCAGTGGTGGCTGAGAAAAATTCCTGAAAGTAATGACCTGTTGCAACATTTAAGGGAAACGGAGGATCTTCAACTCAGACATGCAAGCAGGCAAGAAACTCCCCAACTAGAGGGCAACATTGCTTACTTTCAACAGGATTTGGCAGTGCCTTTGATGAAGAAACTAGAGAAATAACTCCAGTAATTACCCTTTACCCGTCTTGGCCAGTGGGTTGCCATAGACACTCTCTTCTGACCAAAATGCAGGCTCTGCCACAGCCTTAGCAAGCTGTCAAATAACCAATTGGGTGTCAGAAATTTATAGCCCGTAATTAACTGATAGGTTTATAATTAAGCGGAGGTGCCCCTGAACAGCAATGCTTGGATCAGAATTCAAATTGTGATTTTTTTCCAAAATTCAGGGGCAAAAGAGAGTGACAATTTGGGTTCAGTCCCATCTTTATAATTAAACAATGATTTTTGACAGGAGGGGAATCTCCAGCAGTTAATGACTGACTGCAGGAGTTGAGGGCCTGAGGCAAAGCTGAGGGCTTTTAATCCAGGTGGTCATTAACTGCCTGGGAATGCCTGACCCTGAGGTTAATTGTTTCTATTTTAAATCATGAAAATAATATACACATACACAGACACCCCCTCCCTTCCTTCTTTTCTGCTGTACACGTGTATTACAAATATAAACACTCTGCCATTTTATGCATTGAAAAAGATCAAAGCTGAGCTGTTGGGATGCTCTCGATGTCCTACAGAGTTCAGGTACCTAAAATCTTTCCTTTCCATCCAGAAAATGTCCCACAGCCCGGTCAGAAGGGACAGACTGGGAAAGGCTCTGGGTTGGGGTGTGCAAGGAACAGAAATACTCAGTGGTGTTTGGGCTGCCTCTGATTCACAAATCCCCAAATCTTGGAAGCTGATTTAATTTTGGTTAAAAATAAAGTGATTTAATACAACAACTCTCTGCACATCCTGGGAGTAAGGCAGAAAGCCACTTCTAAAAATTCTTTGTGCACCACTACATACCACTCTTTTCTTGGCTTTTAGCACAGGGCAGGATCAGGCTCTTAGAAACCAGCAACGTTTTATTTTTGGGGCGAACTCCAGCTTTTGCAAAAGGAGCCATCGGGAATTAAGCACAGCTCATAAACCCAGGGAAAGCCAGACACTCTGAGGAGGTGACATGGAACACCATGGAGCAAGCAAACCCAATGGCTAGCAGATACCTCATCTGAGCCAGAAAAAAATTAAGCTGTGGTTCATTTAGATGTATTTTTTTTCCCCCAAATGCTTCTCTTTCTCCCTCCCTCACTTTTTCCTTGTTTTTAAAGAGACATATGTCATCATTATCAGTTCAGTTTCCTGTGTTTAACCCTTGCTATATCTAGCCTGATTACTCCTAATAAAGCTTGACAGTTGGAGGGTTAATCCAACCCTTGGTCTCATGGTTTCTTCTCAGGAAACAATCTGTCCCTGAGAGCTTTCTGGCCTGTTGCAAGGTTATATCCCCCTGGGGTGCCATCAGCGCCAGCCAGGGCTCCTTTCCCATTGTCTGCCAAATGGCCACCAATTAAGTCAACTGTTCCCCAATTAGAATTTTGAGGAATTTATCTTGTTCCTTCTGTGTTCAAACTCCCAAGCAGGGACAGCTCTTGGAGTCGGTTACAAGGGGCTTTTTTTTTTTTTTCCACACACCCCCTCCCTTCCAGAGTGAGAAGGGGTGGGGGGGAAATTAAATAAATAAATAGTAGCTCTTTCCTGTAATTGGAGACTCCTGGGTTTTTCCTGTTGCCCATTCACACAGCTTAATCCTGCGGTATGTGATGAGAACTCGGTAACATTTAAGGGAGGATATTTTATTATTGCTCCATTCACCTCAATTGGTGTTACTGATTGATTATTTTCTTTTTTAAATTAGTGCTGCTCCTAGTAAAAATTTTGGCTGTGACATCAGCTATAAATATAATGAGATTTCCTGATTTTAAGGGAGAAAATGATAATTTTTATTTCAATTGCTCGAATACCCATACATGCAGGGTTGTTGTTTTTTCTTTTTTCTCTGCTTTTTTTTTATTTCCCTCCCCCTGAAACTGCTTAACTGATTGTTTACATCTTTTTATTGGTGAATTAAATTCTGGGCTCTGGGTCACTTTTAATATGGGAAATGCAAAGTCTGGCAAAGTTATCAGGATAATATGCTTTAAACTAGATATACAAAGATCTGATCGATCCACTCTAGGCAAATAGGACCTTTGGCTTTCTTCCTGAGAGAGCGTGTGAAGGTCTTCTTTAGCAAACCCTTTATGTGATACCTTAACTGCCCTTACCACGAAGGAGCAAAATATTTCAGCTCTAGTGTCATGGGTGGACTGTGCTAGGCCAGGCAGGGTGTCACCATCTGAATTTATCTTTCAAGAGAAAAAAAGAAGTTCTATTTTTCTGCAAGTTATGGTCCTTTTTATTTTTTTATTTTTAATAAACAACTAAGAAAAATAAAAGAATTACAATATTTGGCTGGGGATGGAAACATCTTCTGTCTTTCATTTGTACTTTTCAGAAGCTGGTGCACATTACAACTTTTCTCCTTTTTGGCTTTGCTAGGTGTGGACCTCCACTTCTGGAGTTTGGTTTTAGAGTTGAGGTTTGAATAAGTCCAGGGTGTCAGAGCAAACTTTGGGACTAATAATGAAAAATTACTTTTTTCACAAGGCATTCACTTTGATGGTAAGCAAGTTCACTGAAACGTGGTCCTGGGTCTCCAAACATTTTGGTGATCATGGCACTTTACACACTTTTCTGCTGATTCCTTGCTGCGCTTGGTTCCACAGTTTCTGACTTTCTCCTGGTGCTGCATTAGGTGCTGTGACAAAAAATGTAATCAACATCTGTCATGTGGATGTTATCTTCTCTTTTTTTTTGTCCAGAGAAAGTCAAAAGTTTTGTTGGGATTGCACAGGAGAGCTTGTTAGCTCTCATTTTTACACATTTCCTTCTTGTTACTGGAAATAAGGCCAATTCACTCAACTCACATCTGCTTCTAAGTGTCACCAATTTCCTACAAATTCAAAAACATGAGGCAATATGAAGATAAAGACCATATATAAAATTTAGCTGCCAATCCAGTTTTCTCTAGGGTTTATGAATGATTTTATCTGGAGCTGTGTGTTTGGCCATCCAGGACTGCTTTCTATCATTAGAAAACGTGGCAGGTTTGATCCTACATGGGAGAAATGGCAGAAGTTACTCCAAATTTACATGAATGAAACCAAGACCTTTACCATCCTTCTTAAATCCTGTAGTCTTCTCTTTGAATGAAAGAAAATTGCATGAAAATGTGCATGGAAAACTGAGACCCACAAAGCCTTGCAAGATATTAGGGATATATAATTTTTTAAAAAAATTTTAATTATTTTTTTAAATTTATTTTGTCCAATATGCACAGTTATTCCAGCAAGAAAGGGTGAGCATGTCCCAAACATAGCATAACTATAGAAAACAGAAATATACAGACATGCTGCTCTCGAGGGTGGGAGACAGAGGAAGTTAGTGAAAAAATATAGCACAGTAATAATATCAAAAGGACAGGACAGCAAATTATAGCTGTCCCTGGTCAGATTTAATTGGGTTTTCCTCAATATAGTGAAGAGCAGTTGAGGAATTTCTTTCCTTGCCATAAAGCTCCCAGCAGTCCCCTCAGACGCTCCAGTCCCATGGAATCGAGTACATAATGTTTACCCACACATTGATACCCAGCTCCCACATCAACCAGAAGGAAGCAGGCACCATTAAAGAGGTTAATTCCCATGTGTTAAAATAGACTGTATTTATTGAGGAAATGCAAGTAAACATTTTAATAGAAATTTTCAAACCCATTGGGCTTGATTCTCCTCACATTGGTTTTAAATCTGTTCCGCTCAGTTTAGATAAACCTGTTTTTTCCAGAGTTAGCAAAAGGGTAATGCTGAACTGAAAGAGGGGAGATTTAGATTGGATATTAGGAAAAAATTCTTTCCTGTGAGGGTGGTGAGGCACTGGAACAGGCTGCACAGGGAAGTTGTCCCTGGATGCCCTGTCCCTGGAAGTATTTAAGGCCAGGCTTGATAGGGCTTTGAGCAACCTGGTCTGGTGGGAGGTGTCCCTGCCCATGGCAGGGGGTTTGGAACACAATGATTTTCAAGGTCCTTTCCAACTCTAGCCATTCTATGATTCTATGATTCTCCTCTTGTTCTTAAGTAAACCAATGGTTTTGCTAAAACCCTTCTTGTCAACCTGGGCTACTTAAACTCGGTGAAACTTCCCAAAGTTGATGAAACTCCAGCATATCTTCCCTGTTTGGCTGGCACCTCTTGCGTGTCCTCGCTCTGGGCACAGCTTAACAAATGTGCAAATTGCACGTGGTTGTTTTGCCTGTCAGCCCAAACCTCAGGTGAAAAAAGCAGTACTCGTTTTTACAGGTGCAGGTTTTATTTTTCTGTAGCCATGCTCCAGGCAAGCTCTTTGGCATTTTTTCCACTTCCCCCCTAAGGAAAAATCGAGCATGGAGGGAGGCGGGGGACCCAATGCACAGGCACGGTGAACACACACTATTACAAACGCATCCCAATTCACTTGCTGCTACACAGGTATGCAAAGGCTCAACTGTTGGGAAATTCTGTCAATATCCTGGCTATGTCAGGACAATTAAAAGCCCTGTTTTTTTTTCCTTTCTTAGTTTAGGTGTTTGATTTTCTCTCTCTCTTT
>VZRU01000037.1:901901-915681 GCA_013398155.1 Pedionomus torquatus | reverse complement strand
TTTTTTTTTTGGTTTTTTTTTTTGTTTGTTTGTTTTGTTTTTTGTTTTTTTTTGGTGTGTGTGCATATGCATGGTTGGACTCGATGATCTCAGAGATCTCTTCCAACAACGATTCTGTGATTCTGTGATGTTATGATTCTATGATGGGACCCCCCTATACAGGAGCTAACCTAGGGATGACCTGGTACGTTGAGACTCCTTCTCTTATCTTCCCTTTCCAGGCCTTTTAGATACATGCCACCCTTAAGAGGGGTCCCAGCAAGACATCCTCCTTGATGCAGCCCCTGCAGGGGCTTTTGCTGGGGAAAGGGGATACAGGACCTGGCAGCTCTGTGGCAATGCTCAACCACATGCTGCCACGTCTGGAGGAAAGGCTGCAATTGCTGCAGCATCAGCAATGAGCTGGTTGTGTCGAGAAGGGCTACAAATAAAAAGAGCCTTTGTGGCCCCCGTACAAAGGCCTCCTGGTTGCTCTTTAAGAGCTCTGCTTGAGCGTGCATTGGCCTGGTTGGCTGCATCTCTGCCTCCTTGGCACGGTGTTAATGCGTGCGAGGGCAGCGGAGATGTTCTCAGCAGCAGGAAGAGCAACAGCAACACAGCTGTTTGCGGGCAAAACGGCACGGTGTACCGGTGGTGACACAGCTCTGCTGTGACAGTTAATTTAGCAGGCCCAAAGAGGGCTTTCTCAGGCCCGCGAACATCATTAACTGTGACAAACAGAAAATTGTTCCCTAGCCAACAGCTTAAGTAGATTTACAAAAAGTGATTTATTTCTCTGCAGTTAGTAACATCCCCAAAGCATTATATTTATATATGTATATATAAAAAATTAAACCCCAGAATTTGGCTCATTTGCTGTGAGAAACAAAAAGCTTTCCCAACCCACTTTGGCAAAAAGTAGGTCTGGCTTTTAACAGGCTTGCAGTGGTCAAGAGCTGTTCTCCTACACATCAAATATTGAATCCACTGGGAAAGAGGCTGAAGCTCCTCTTGGGTGGGTTCAGGACACCTTGCTGTGACTGGCATAGGGTGATGCTGATCTCAGCACACCTCCTCCTGGTCGTGCGAAGAAGTGGTGTCAGTGACATTCTTTTAGGGAGTCAGATGTTGCTGCCAATCTGATAAGGCAAGAGGTGCCTGATGTATGTCCAGGGTTTGATAATTCCCATAAACAAAAGGAAATGGAGCGTCTGAAATGGTTGACTGAAGAACAGAAAGCTCCAAACCATGTCTGTGCCTCTCACTTGCCACTCTAGTGGCTTCGATCCTTTCAAGGCCAAATTAGCTTTTTCTTTTATTTCCCTATTCTACTTTTCTATTTACTTGCTCCAAGGCTACAAAGCAAGGGGTGGGGGGGGTGTTTGCTTTGGGCTTTTTTCATTTGTTTTTGTTGTTGTTTTTTTTGTTAACTTCCTTGGTAAGCCAGGTAATCTTTCTCACAAGATATTTTCTAACTTGAAAAAAAAATTAATAAACAAACAACTCACCTTAACCCAGAAGAATTTTGATAATAAAACAACAACAACAACAACAACAACAACAACAACAACAACAATAATAATAATAATAATAATAATAATAATAATAATAATGCAACCCCACAAAACAAAAGAACCTGAATGGATGGATACTTATTTAGTTGGAGTTATATTTCCCCTTCTGTTAGATCCTGAGCTTTTTAGGGTATAGACTCAAATTCTCTGTTTGTAGTTCTTAATACAATATGGCCCATTTCCACTTGCCCCTTCACCACTGTAATAAAAAGCATGAAAATAAATAAGCAAATGTCAATTTGAGGCTAATTTTAGGCAATTTTCCTCTCCGTTCTTCCGCTTTAAATGTACTGAAAGATCCTAGATTTCCTCTGGTAGTTGGTAACCTGAAAAGAAACTTGATATAAGGCAATTGCTACCAAAGTGCTATCACTTTGTGACATTCAGTTTCTAAGGAAATGTGGGAATGTGTAATCCATTCATGGTAATTTAAATGGATGTTTTGATTGGATTATGTAAGTCTATTTGTGTTTGCATGTGCATGTGTGTGTGTGTGCATATATGCCATAATTTGTCAAACGACGTCACTCCATAAAAGTGAATTTAAACTTAATTTTACATTCTTCATAAAAGTTCAAAGGCTAAGTTCAGTTTAACCTTGGCTCAGCAGAGCTTTTTCTTCTGATTTTTCAGGCTGATATGAAAATTGCTTGTGAAATAAAGACAAACATAGGTTCGCCTGAGAAGGCATTAATAATCCGATCCTTACATGTTTGTATAGAAGACAGGTACAATCCAGTGTTGATTGCTTCTTAGCTTCTCTTTGCTTTCACAGAAAATCCTGGGAGATAATGCCAGGTCATCATAACCATGCACTGGAGCATTGTGCACCCACAAACAAACACTGGCAACTCTGAAAGACGTAGCTAGCAACGGTTCATACGTGTGGGACTGATGTATCTGGATATACAAGGGGAATCACTGTTGCAATAAGTCACTTTTAGCACTTTACAATCCCCATTTGAGCAATTTCCCAAGCAAATTATTTAAAGTGTATATTACATTACATTTTTTTTTAAAATTTGTTTTAAATAGAAGGATGCTTAAAAGATTATTTTATGAGATAAACAGTGGTGAGCTTTCCAGTCAAAGTAAAAATGAACCCCATGGGAACTAAGAATTTGGGATACATTCAAACAAACACTGTAAAGTTTTGAGAAATGCCAACTTCTTTGGAGATCAGTGTGTGTGTGCTTACTGTGTGTTTGTATAGTCAACAATCTCAGAGCAATATGGTTTGCTGGTTATTAATTCTGCTCATTGCAGATGGCTTCATTATGTGTATTTAATTTCAGTACTTAAGCAAACATACAAAAGTAAGGCTTACAAACTGCTTTAGGATAGGATGGTTATGTACAGTCAAATGAAACAGAAACGAAACAGAAACAACTGATACTGCTTGGGTTGGAGGTAAATCTATATTGATGGGATTAAGCCTTTCAGAAGCATCCCTCGGCTTGAATAGCCCTAAAACCACCAATTGCTTTGTTTGTGGTGTGGAGAAGGTACTGATCACTAGAGCCTTAATTTGCCACAGCAGTTAAGTGCTCCAATTCCTCAGCGCAATAATTGCCACATGTTGAGTGTGCAGATGTCTAAACACGTGGGAGCACTTCCCTTTCCTAAAGACAAATGAAGATTTTCGTTTTGTTTTGTAAACGTGTCAAGATTTATCACTTAGTCATGTGTCATGCATTAGGGTGTTTATACAATACGGCTTTCCACACCCTGGTTCTGGACTTCTATGATTTCAACAACAAGGCCGTGGAGTAACAGGGGTTTGCCAAACCTTCTCCTTTTAACCCAAACCTTTGGCTGGACTGAAGAGAAGTGTGAAATGAGAGCGGTAAATGGGGTTATTTCCAAGAGTGAGACAAGTGGGATTCACCCATATCCTCAAAGACTGCTTGACAAAAGAGATATATTCAGCAAGACTNAAAAAAAAAAAGAAGGTAAAATTGAAATAATGATGTCCACCAGCAGTAATTACATGTGTCTGTCTGTGCTACATTGGCACTGTATTGAATTGCATCTATGACCTCTCCACAGCCTCCATGTCCCACCCAAACGCTGTCTGACTTTTCAAACTTTCCTTTCCATATAAATAGCTATCCTTTAGAGCAATTTGTTTTGAAGTTTGAATATGCAACATCTTATCAGACATACGCTGACTGACTGTAATAATATTTCTGAAATAGCTGTTCCATAGTGGAAATGGGAATGGGCAGAAGTCAGGAAGCTCGGAGGCAGCTTGGGCACCAAGCCCAAAGTTTGGAGTTTCAGGCTGTGTCCATGCTACAGGGATGGAGCTGCTCTCATTAGGACCCAGGTCCAGATCTGAACATTTGTACCTAGTGATGAAGGTGTCGTTTGGGGTCCTGGTATATAGTCTGTCTCCCAGAAAGTCTTTACAAACTAAACCAGAATTAGATGCTAATGTGTCAAAAAAAAAGTTAACCGGTGTTTCTACTGAGCTTTTGGATGACTTTTTAATCTGAAAATAAAGATGAGAAAATGTTTCCAAGAAGCAAAGTATTTCCCTCTCTACTCTGTTACCCTTTTGAGGGTGGATACTCTTTTTTTGTTTGCAGAAGGGAGGGGGGGAAAAAAACCCAACCCAACAGTTATTTATCTGTTACCAGACAAAGACTGTAAAGAAATCCAAGAAGAGCATCCCAGCACAAAAGCCTGAACTCTTTGACCTCTCAGGCCTCAGGATGGACAATTGGCCAAGCTGGGCTTTTTCCTGAGAACTGCCTGAAGGCAGAGGCTTAGAAAAGATGCACATTGTTCCCCCACACCATCCATTAAATGCGAGGGCCGAAAGGCAAAAAGATCTTACCAGGTTATAGCAGCACTGAGAATGCATCTTGACACTCATTTTCAAGGTAATGTAATAAAGGAAAAAAGTGAGTTGTAGAGATCTTAATTCTTTAAAATTTAAAAGCTAATTTTGTGTCTTTTAGTCAATTTCCTATGCAGGAAGGAAGAATTTATTAACTGACTTCTGATGTTAAATGGAGTGCTAATGGGCAAGTACAACAATTCAACAGGTGCCAAGTAGAAATATAGAGACATTATATCAATATTAATCTTAGAGCCTTACAAAAGCCTTGGTAGGGGGTTTTATTAGGCAGATTATGAAGGTAACACCCCTGTCATCTACAAAGTGAAAAGGGGCTTTGGGTTTCCTTCTTAAAGCATTTGAGTGCTCACGTTGCCTGGTGTTTTAATGGAAGATTATGAATTTTGTGCCGTTGGAAATTGCAGTTTGTTGACAGAGGTTGTCCCGAGCTGGGAACTCCTCCTGGAAGAGATGCCTTGGAGCAGTTGTGCTCTGCGTGCCTTGGCCAGGGCAGGCAAGGCAGCGATGCTGGAGGGCACGAGTATTTCCAGCACTGAACACTCAGCTGGAAACCTGAACACCCATTATTTGTCTGGATAGAAGTCAAAAGAACAGTCAAACCTGCTAGAAATCTACACAACCGCTATTTTACAGACTAATCTTCTGCCAGTAAACAAATGCTGAGTCTAATGTACTTCTGATTTTGACCCCTGGGTTGAAAATTTTCTGTGTAACACCAGCTCATGAACAGGTCACTTTGTTTTCAAGACAAGACTCTCAGAGTCACACCCCACACAGCAGGTCCCTAAGCCAGATAAAAGACTTCAAAATGTCCAGCAATAATTTTCACTGAACAATTTTTTCATTGTTCCAGGCTGCCAAATTATTAGTGGGAAAAGGTTAGTGGGAAAGGGAAAGTTTTTCTAAACATCTCATTCACATGAAAAAAAACCACTTTATAATCCACTTTGATGTTCTCCGGTAGAAAAGTTCCACATTTTACAGACAAGTAGGTTTGAAAATTTCAAGATGTAAGCAAAGTACAATTTTAAAAATGACAAAGCAAAATCGAAAGCAAATATTTTGATCTTTAACAATACAACTTTTTTTTTTTTCACCCAGCTGCACATATTTTCTGGTTGAAAGTGTGTTTTTTGCAGACTAACAACTTTTTCATTTCCTACCAAAACCAAATAAAAAGGAAGTCACGGAAATTCCCTGGAACTGGGGAACTATTTGCCTGTGGCTCTGCTCTTCTTCACTAATGCATTAAAAATAACAAATGATGGGGATATCAGCCCTGAAATAATAAATAATACAAAAAATTCAATGGAAAAAGAAGAACTCAGCTGGAGATGTGCTTCTCAGGATTTTAACTCCAGTGAGATTTATCATCAACCATCTTATCTGCCTGGCTCTGTGTTTTTTTTTTTAATGTTGGTTTTTAAGTGTCAGAAGCAACATTTGGTAAAATGGCCCTACAAATGGCATTATGAATTATGCCATCCCTGATATGGCATAAATAGGCATCACGGTATCAACAGCCCCTTTTCCAAGGAACATTTTGCCTTGTGACAGCCCTTGGGAACTTCTGACCTTGTTGCTGTGTGTAGTCAGAGAATAAACTTTCCCGCTCCCAACCTTTCATTCTAGGCTTAGCTGAAGACGCTGCAGAGATTTCACCTTCCTCTGAAAGCTCAGAACCCCCATCAGAGGATGCTCTGAGCATCACATCGGCAGTAATTGCTTTTCAGGGTGTGCCATCCCTTTCCAGAGAAGCGGTAGCAATCCCAGCCCTCTGCTCAGCCCCTTTGGAGAGGATGTTGCACAACCCGGCTGCATCACGGTCTTACTCTCTCACGTCCCTTTGCGAGCAGTGTCGTAAACAACTTCTTATTCATTTCAGTGGCATGCTGCAGAGGAGAAACCTCACAGGGTAATCCTGCGTAGCCAGGGCCAGAAAAGGAAATAAAATCTGCACAGTGAGAATGACACAGGATCTGGGGCTGCTTGACACCAAGCTTTTTGGTTTGTTTGTTTTTTTTTTTCTTTCTTTTTTTTTTTTCCTGGTGTCTGTGTGAAAATGGTAACAGGCTTTATCTCACATGAAGAATTAGTTTCCTGTTCTAAGAGTAATAGTAATCATAATAATGATCATAATAACACTACCCCCCCAATCAAACAAATACTTTTTGGGTTCCAGCATCATCTAAGCATTTTCCCCACCCTCTTTAGTCTATAAATAAAAAGTAGCCCTAAAGAATTCAGTTCAGTTTTATATGTCTGAAAATATGCTGAGTGGGACTGGCAGCATCTCCCGGTGCAAATCCAAAATGTGAATTGAAATATACCAAGTCAATTAACCCCCCCTTCTCAAATCTGGGAATACCAGTGCTGGGGTGTGAGGAAGCGAGAGGGGGGAGATTAGAGCACGCAGTGCTATTGTTCAGCAAAGCTTTAGATCAGAAAAATAACGATGGCGAGTCCTGTAGCTGCTAGATGCATTAAATAATTTTATATTCAAATACAAATATTTAAGATACTGAAAAGCTGCTTTCTCTACGCCCTTAAAAATTCCAAACTGTACAACCCGTTCCCATAAATGACTAATCTTATTTTAAATGAAGCTAATTTTTGGCTAGGTCTTGAGAAGAAAAAAATATTGGATCGGCAACAAAATCTATATTTTCCCCCCACACTGTATCTTACAAATGCATCCAGACTAACAGCTTGTTTCCAGATGATATTGGCTGCTCCTTTTAGCTTCCAAAATCGGGTGTTCGAATCTACTTGTGTGACATGGAGATTGAGTATGGGTTCTAGATTTTTAGCCCCTCCACTTTGTGAAATTCAGGCTGGGTTACCCCCACAAGCTGCTGGGGATGGGGGTGACCGGGGAGAGGGAGAGGGGAAGGAAAAGGAAAAAACAAAAACTAATAAAAAGGGGGTTTGCAATATCTGGAGCTGGCATTTTAAGTGGAAGAGCACAGTCCTTCCCCCCTATGGCGGGTGGATTTATTGGGTGTCACCATGACACAATGTGTCTATTCGAAACCGAAGAAAGCCCCCTACTTAACCTTCATCTTTTTGTGTGTGCACGTACCAGAAGGCACCACACTGTTGCTGGAAAGCAAATAATTAGTGACATGTTCTGTAACACCATTGCTATTTAAAGCTAAATCAGTGGGTTAATGCTTCTCGAAATGTGACATCCATGAGGGATTCTCGCTCCAGTACCGTTAGTCACTTGGTGGTCTCCAGAGTGACAGGATCAATGCCCTGAGTTTCAAAAGTCTCGGTTGCAATGGGAAACAAGTGATTATTGGAGAATTTTTTTCTTTTTGGGAGTAGGGATCCTGCAGGGGCCTTTTGTCCTCAAGAAGCCCCATGGGTGATGCTAGTCCTCAGCCCTTTTGCTAACCTTCACCCCAGCACATGGTGTGCGCAGCCCCTCTCCTTGCAGGCTGGTGGGGTGAGGAAAAGCAGAAAGGAGATCGACTTCTGAATGGTAAAATCCCTGAAGGCAGAGCCCAGGGCTCCCTGGGCATCTGCACAGCACTAGACACTCTGATGGGCTCAAAAGAATGAGGCCTGAGAGTTTATAATTACACGCCAATGATATAGAGAAGGACTCTGGAGTTGATTTTGCTCAAAGAACAGAAGCAAAGCCATTCTTCATTAGGGCAAACGGCCTGAACAAAACTCTTTGCATGGGTGAGAATAAAATCCAAAAGCATTGAGGAGAGAAAAAAAAAAAAAAAAAAAAAAAAGAAAAAGGAAGGAATAAAACAGTCAAATCACATTTTACTTCTTCTTACCCAGGAGATTGACACAGTAGCTTTTTTTTTTCTCCTTCCCATTTTCCATTAAGCTGGTTCTTTAAAACACATCTGAACTTTTCCCATCCTGACGATTCCCACGGACAATTGGCAGAGAATCTAGGACAACTTGCAATACTGGGATTTTTTCCAGGCATGAGTAACTTGTTAAAAAGCCACTATTTCCCTAATACTAACAGTAAACAGAGTTCACATCCACATGAAATCCTCTGTGACCCATCGGGGAAAGTTTTTTGTATATTTATATAGAGAGATATATGAAATCATTTAATTCCTTTATCCATCAAGCACTTGGAACTCAGCATGTCCGTTTATATTTCACTTATAAAAATAAATATACACATGCATGCCAGGCTGGATTTAAAGGTATCCTTTCCCCTCAGTTGACAGCTCCATGCCTGTAGTTTTATAAGGGAAAGCTTTAGAAAGAACAGTATTTAAAATAAAGTCACTGAGCCATGTTTTATGTCATGTTGATGAAATATAACTCCATCACACCTGTGGTCCTACTACTTTAGGCGGTGGACAACTCTGTTGAGTAGCTACTTCCTGAATTTCTGGGCATGTAGGACCTTGTGCTCTTGGGCAAGCAGAAATTTCAGTCAGATTTGTAGATCTATTAAAAACGACAGTGGTTTCAAAGCATTTCAAAATGATCACTACATTTTGGGACCTGTTGATGTTAGCAGGTATCTATCTAAATTCAGTCTCTTTTGGAGTAGGAAGGCCAAACTGTGGTAACTGTTGAAGTCCTGCCCACGCTGTGTCCCACCATAGAAATGGATTCCGCTTAGGTAGCTAAAAAAGTTGAAAACATCTAAAAATAGATATGGGTTATTTCAGGCTATTTAATAACCTAAAAATATCAGGCAACCCTTGTAAAGAGCAGCAACAGTGGCATGTGAGAGGGCTGCCAAGCTCAGGTTTGCCTATGGCCGAAGTGCGGATGTCACATAGGATGGACCAAATAGATGCTCTCCATCAGCCTAAGTGCAAACGCCTGGTGGACCCGTTTCCCTTCTAAAGAATGGTTATCAAAGGCAGTGTACGTTGTACTCAGCTCTGTATTTTGAGAACAGGACAGAAATTAGGAACTATGTGCTCTAGTCACAACTCTGCAACTCTCCTGCTCAAATCTGTACTCCTGGTTATGACTCAGTTTCCCTGCAGGTAAAATAAAAAAATAAAAAAAAAAAGCAGCAAAAAACAGAATGATAAAAATGCTTTCTAAAACACTTTGAAATTTGTTATATTGTAGTTATAATAATGAAATCCTAAATCATATGGCTGGAGTTCGGTGATGTGCAGACTTTTCCATGTTTCGGACTTTTTCCCATGCCGAGTGTGAAAAAACAAAGTTGTGATTCCTTTCCAGAAGGGATTTCCAGAAAACACTGGATTTTGAAAGAATCAGAAGAAAACACACTGGCTTAGGACTGCTTTCCTCTTGGAAGGCTATGCCAAAGTCACACTCCCTGCAAGTGCAATTAGGTGTGTTTGCCCAATATTTTATTTGTAGACCTGATTTCAGCTCTTGAGGGTCTCCACAAAACACCATTATCATTAACAAGAACCATTAACAAGTCCCTTCCATCAGGCTAGATTTACTCAGTGGGTTGTGGTTTCTTTGATTGCTGGCAAAGTGGACACGTTCCTTGGGAAAATGCCTCCTACAAAAAAAAGGGAATTATCTGGTTAGAGGAGCATTTTCACTTAAACATTCCCAATCGTGCTTTCTACTTACTGCTGATTTAGGGGGGGAAGGGCAGGCAAGGTTGAACTTTGGCAGTGCCACAGACCAGAATAATTCCCAAACAGCTCAAATCCTCCAGCTTTCTTGGCCACTTCTGAAACCGAGGGCCACAAAGCACAGGGCAAAATTAGAGAATCTACAGTGACTGGAGAAAAGAGGACATCCCCAAAACTATCCAGGGCCTGAAGATTTCTAGTTCCACCTTCTGCAGAGGGAAGAGAAAACAGGGTCTGTGTGTTTATTCCATGCATTCTGTCTTTGTGTCTCTAGGCACCAATTTCCTTTGTCTTGCATGAGAGAAACTCTTTGAGATTTATTTTTTCTTTAGTGGAGCCCTTCGTTTAGACTCTCAGTATATTCTGTGAAGCTTTGAGGGACCCGTAACGCCTTTTAGCCAAGCACTTTCATGTTTTTCTTCAGAGTCTATGGGGCAAAATGAAAATATGATAGTTCAGCCTACAGTTCTCTATTGCAGGACACCTTTTGGAATCGATTCCAGAAGCGTATCAACAAAAACATGCGAGGGAATGTACCTGTTTAGAAGCAGAAAATTGACCACCACCTCTGCATCTGAAATGTACGATTAAATTCGTAGTCAGGGCTTCTATACAGGATGAGTCATAGCACTCCTTTTGGCATTGTGTTCCTACCTACTGTCTGGTGAGAAACCCTGAAAAACAAGCCAGATCCTTCCTTGGAATTACGGCATATGAAATCTCCCATTAGAACGGTGATCCAGCAATGAAAAAAACCCAAACCAAACAGAATTAATTCCACCTCTGAAGGCTTGGAATGATACATTTGCTAGAGTTTTATTAGTTCTGCAATAATGAAAAGTATTCTGCATTTAGAAAAAAAAAAAAACAACAACCAAAACCCAACCTAAAAGTATGGCAGTTACAGCAACAGGCTGTTTTTTGCTGTTTGGATTAAATGTTTCCCTCTCGCTGGGAGTAAGCAGATCGCTTTTCCCAGCTCCTCAAGAAGTCTGTGCCAATCTTGTAAACTCTTTCAGATCTCCTCAAAGTACAGCTGAGGTCAGGATCAATTATTTTTTTTTTTTTTCTATGCTGTTACATCTCTAGCTTTCCCCATCTAATGGGTATTGCTTTGACTTGGGAGTTGAGGACCAGGCCCAAAAAGCAAAGAATTTACAATCCCCCCACCCATTAACCCCCAACCCCATCCTCTGTGACTAAATCTGGACAGTAGATTTGAATTCCTTCTTTCAGCATTAACGACGTCCTCAACCCTCCACGAGGTCACGTTTGAGGACTTCGATGAGAAGGAAGAGGGAGCTGTTCTGTGGGAGCTCCTTCTATTTCATTCTCATGGAGCTCAAGTCATTTGAAAGGATGAGAAAGTTAGCGTAATGTGTTTCTCTTTATTTGTGGTCTCTCAAATTATGTTTTATGAAGTTATTTGTACACATTTCGGCACTTCCTGTTTGGGAGCAGACGTGGAGGCTGAAATACCATGAGAAAAAACTCTTATCCTGATGGAAATTTAGATCTGACTAAAAGGAGGATGCGCTTAAAAACCTGACAGAACTCTTGTTTTTTATCCAAGTTCTCTCCTGCTTTATGGACAAAAGATGTATTCTGACTTGTAGACCGTCTATTTTTTTGATTTTTGGGCCACACAAATATTGAAAGTTTGGCTCCTAACTGGACTTTGATGTTTGGAGTGTCACAAGATAATATCTAACAACTAGAATGTCAGGATGAGATTAAGTGACTTTTCTACCAGGCGGATTTTAGGATGGGTTAATCTGAAAGTAAATCTTGCTTTAATTTGTAAAAATGGTATTTTGACTTCTGTGTCCCACCAACTAATTTACAATTTGTGTTCTATGTGCTGCAGATGTTGTAAAAAAATACCATTTTAAAAAATGGTTTCTCGTGCCACAGGTATTTTTATTTTGTTGGCTCAGGGCGAATGAAAGAATGCAGCTTTGCCATCAACAGATGCACCACCAAACAACCCAGTTCTGTCTGACTTGGTTCTTGGCATCTGTGTGCTATTTCTGTCAAACTCAATCAAACTGAGTGTTAATTTTTGAAGCAAAACCCCTATGATCATTTCACTTGTGATGGAAGCCAGATCTAACCTCAAGACTGTCAAAGGCCAGAAGTCAATGACCCAATTTTCCATGCCGTGCAGCCCCCTATCAGTAGCCAATGCTTTTCCCGTTCCTCATTCCTACTTACTCAGATTATTCCTTCCTCGTGAAATTTGTTATAGATGCCAAAGACAGTATTTACATAAAAAGCTGCTGGGTCACAACTTTAAAGAAGCCTTGCGTATAGCACACTGTGGCAAATAGACCCCAGAGTATATGTCAGGTAAGTATAAAACCTCATCCAGACAGGAATCTAACTTTGCAAAGGGAAAGACTTCCACGAAGCCTTAGTGCAACTGCGACTGAATGCCAAGAGTCCCCAGTGAAAAGCTTTAGTGAGAAATTTGTGCTTGCTTAATGCAATTACGGAGCTTTCTCTAATCGCTCACTCACATGGAATATAAAATGGAGTAATCTGAGTATTTTAGGACCTTTCTACTCTGATTATGCTGTAAAGCCTAGTGGGACAAGATTTTGACCTAGTTTTCTGCATTCACCTAAGCTGAACTTGGGTTATGATGGTTTGTCAGTGTTGGTCTTTGATTTCTTTTCACCTTTTTTTTTTTTTGGCTCCTGAGGCAAGGAATGCAAAATACTACCAGTAGAAATTTAGCTTGTGTTTTGCAAAACTAGTAATAGTAACCCAGGTTAATTAGAGAATTTTGACAAACTGGAAAAGAGCCTGTTAAATAAAAAGAATTTAAAAAATAAAAAAAAAAAAAAAGGAGGGGAAAGGGCAGAGTGGCTTCATACATTGATAATATCTTCCCACCTTTCCTTTGATCAGCAGGAGCACCGTGTAATGAGGCAGGGGAATGTCTTCTCTCTGGGAATGTATCTATTCAGAGTCGGTGACAGCATGAAGCCTCTATTTGGTCTCCTGATCCTACAACCTCTTCTGCTTTTAGAGACTTCGTCTTCCCCCATGGCTAGACTGACTTTGGGGAAACCTTTCTTTTTAGGACAGCAGAAGGTTCACAGCCATCTGTGAACTTCATCTTGAGTGGTAAAGATGTAGAGAAGATGCAGCAAGACAGGAAAAAAAAAATAGACTTAGTTGTGTACAGAATTATAGTTAATAAATACAAGTGAGCTAAAGAAGTGTCAACTGAAGTGTGAAATAATTGTTGGCTGAATTAAATTCAAGCTGGTTAAAGAGTGGCAATTTAATAGAATTTCATACTGAAATTCTCTCTAAGGTGCAGGTCCTACTGAAAGTACTGAAAGAATACAACTAACTTGTTAATACATACACTATTTAGTAGAGCTGAATGGAAAATTAAGACTAGGAAATAACTAATTTGTCCATGTTTTTGTTCCTTGCCCAGTCCCATTTTCTGACAGAACTTATTTAAGCAACATATTTTTGACAGATTTAACTGCAGTAATTGTCAGTCCCCTGCATATTTTCCTTTTGTTGTTATTGTGTATCCTAAATCCATATAAATAGGGGATATTTGCTTCAGCTGGCTTACACACAGAGCCTACAGCATGCAAAAAGTTAAAAGCAGTCCAGCCATGACAGTATCTGTGGTTGCTGGTCTCTGAACACAGTTCCAAATGCACAACCCTATTTTTAGAACACTACATTCCTTTTAATTTTTTTTTTTTTTCGTCTTTTTAAACCATAACCTTCATGAAAAGGCTGTGATGTACGTTACAGCCACA
>VZRU01000037.1:852281-901847 GCA_013398155.1 Pedionomus torquatus | reverse complement strand
ATAATCCTGCTGCCAAATGTACAAATATTCGCTAATAACTGCCACCGTCCTGCAGGCCCGGAGGAGTGCTTCATCTTATTCTTCTGGCCTGGTTTTTGACAGAGGGCTTCCCTTTAAATCCGTCCACCACTCAGCTGTTCACAGCTCTCTGATTCATACCAGCCCACTCTGCTGGCGCCTACAGCTCGTGCCGGGGCGGCGTTGCACGGGGTCCCACGGCGAGGGTGATGCTGTGCCATTGGGTGCTCTGGGCTTGGTGCTGCTGCTGGTCTTCATCAGAAGAGGTTAAGTCAGGCATCAGGAAGGAAAGCGAAAGACCGACAGGCTCTCACTGGGCTGGTGCAAGCTATATTTGCTTATTATAGTCAAATAAAGGTGACGGATGCTCAGGTGTACACGCCAACACACGGTGTTCCCCTGGTGAACCTGGCTGCAGCAGGAGACCACCATAAACTGAGCTGCCTAAGACTTAAAGGGAACATCTATGAAATTAATTGGCACTTTCAAATGAAAGGCATTTAATGTAAAACTGATAAATCCATTAAAGGCGTATTACTACTGCCGTTGCTTTATTCAGGCAAAAGATTTATTCATGGAACGGTTTGCTATTGCCTGCGCAGTTATCAGTGAATAATGATCTGGTGGTTTCATGCCTGAATTCCAGGTAGATAATAAAAACAAAACAAAAGGATTAATGAATTTTATCTATTCCTCTTCAATTTCTCCGTGTGCGACCCCCTGCAGAGCTGCAGGCATGCAAATAGGAGCAGAGAAATTGGTCTGATGCTGTAAGTTCTGTGTGGTGGTGTACGCGGCGTGCTCATGCTTGCAGAGCTGTGGTGGCTCTGTCACTGGAAAGGGCAGAGAAACTGTGCAAACATGTACAGCACGAACTCAAAGCCTGGATTTTCCAAGGTACGGTCACCCCAAAATTTTCCAGGAGCCCTAAAATCGTGTCTTCAGGTGAAACTCCACCATCCACTCCATGACTCCCCACAATGCTGTGCTTTGTCTTTTGGGTCTGACGAGTTCATCTCCATACAAAAACATGTACTACCCATGTGGGTAAACCTTCAAAACATGCTCTTATTTTATCCACAAGTCAAGGGAGCAGCTGGGAGACATTGTAGTTTTTCTTTCTTTTTTCTCTTTTTTTTTTTTTTTTTTTTTTTTCCCCTTCCCATTTTTTTCTTTGTTTGCTGCCCCATCTTTGACTTGGAGGGTCAAATCCATGGCAAGTTCATTTCTGGGCCAACTCTGCCAAATTATATGATGTGAATTAATGTCTACTAGAGCTTAGAACAGCAAACTCTGATTTAAGCTCTTAGGTTGAACTTGTCTACAATTGTGGAGGTGAAAGGCCAGTTCATACCCATTAATTAACCTAATCCATCTCAATCTACTTTATTTTATACCTTTTAGGGTTTGTGACTCTAAGAAATATATTTAGATAAAGCAATGCTGTTAAAATCCAGGAACATTGCTAAAGACACTCACCGCCCGCCATTGGTTTATACTAGAGATCACTTCAAGCATTTTTTAAATGCTGGGAACTGCTTTTATCATATATTTGTTAGTTAGTCCCAACACACTGAGCAGTTTTCTATGCAGCTGATTCAAATAACCATTCCATTAATGTCATGGTTATTTTTGATTCTGACTTTTAGTCCGTTTGTGGTAATTTCATTAACAGGCAAGCGTTATTGTTAGATTCCCCCTGCTTTTTCCTTCCACCTCCTCTTATTCTGGCTATAGCACTAAAACACATGAAAATGAGGGAGTGCAATTACCTTGTGAAATTTGAACCTAAACATGACCCTGAAGTACAGCTTTTAGGGGACGTGTTGTACGTACCAGCAGGCAGAGAATATTCAGGAAGATTAGCAAGGTTCAAGCTTTATCTAAAAGCATATGGGAATTTCTTAAGAGGATCTAATCTAAAAATAGGATTAAGACATATTACCAGATGTCTATCCCCCAAATATTCATTTTTAAACTGAAGATATTTAATGACTGAGTAATATTTAATAAGTTATTAGTTGACCGTAGAGGCTTCTGAAATTGAAATTCCTTGGAAATGTCTATCACGACAATAATTAATAAAGATTTTAAAACAGCATCTTCATTGGAATGGTTTTCTGCCACATTATAGAAGCCCATTTTTTAAAAGTATGGGCTGTTTTAGATTTTGGTGTTATTTTAATAACATACAGAGAACAGAAAATCAGTAACATTGAAATACCTAAAGCTAAGTGGAAATTAGCAGAAGGCATTCAGGAATGGTTTCAGATTTTATTTGTAAGAATGAGATCACCATCTACATATATATCCATTTTTATCTGAATGGTTAATTCATTTTTATCTATGTTTTTTTTATCCTGGAAAACAGTCCAGAAATACAGAGCAGCAAGTGATATTTAGGTAAGGTGCGCTTTGCAAGTTTTGTGTGGCTGTGCCTTGCATGTGGTCCCTATGTTATAGGCTATCAGACAGTTCATTGAAGGTACAGCAGATATAATTGATCTCAGCATCTCTGAAGAACTGTAGCACCTCTTAAAAAAAAGCCTTTCTCAAAGGCTGATGTTTTCTATAGTCAGATAAAAGAAGAGAAGCTGCAATAGTGCCAGTACATGGTTGCCAGTACAGTCAGAAATGTAAGAGCGTGCGGGTAAGCCCTGATCCATTTTTACATTTGGATTTTGATCTCAAATTGTCTAACACATGTCCACTCTTGACTCTTGGGTTGTGTTTTTGTATATAATTTTTTTTAAAAGTTGTGGTAAAAGGTTGGGCCCAGATGGAGGTTCTCTGCTCAGAGACAGTCAGAATTCTCCTGAGATATCTCATCTTTAACTCTCCTATAGACATGATGTCTTAAGCTAAGATATCATCCAGGTCTGTTTCTTCTGACATTTGGACATGTGTTTCAGAGAGCAGAGGAATTTCTGAAGGATATAATGACAGAAGTTTTTTACTGGATTTCCTCCCCTTTTCCCTGTTTAAGGTTTTTTTCTAAAGTCCCAGATAGCTATAATAAAAATAATAAATATTTTAACCACTTTCATAATTTTTAAACTTCCTCCTGAAACTGAAGGCTACATGTACCTTCAGTGAATTCTAGTTGCATCGGTCCCTCACCTGGAGAAATTTGGTGTCCTTCAACAGAAAAAAGAAATCTGCTGTCGAACAGAGAATGCAGAACTGCCTGTCAGGCTGACAGAGTGGAAAACCATGAAACGCCTAATAATTTCCAGGGTTTCACCCATTGCTGTTGCTAAGGACAAGGTCTGGAAGATGAGAGGAAGGAATGGTGGTGGGAAGCCAGAGGAGCTGCAGTAGCCTTGTAGTAACACTTGGAAATAGTGCTCCCTTCTTCCTTCCCTTCAGACGTGCAAATGCTGGTGCGTATAAACCCGAGACACAGTGATGCCTAAGGGGGAAATTTAGCTGACATGTTTTACGGTTGTTGTTTTGAGCCCCTGATAAAGCCAAGCACCAGGGAATAACTTGTTTGAAGTGTGTTCGTGCTCCATTTTGAACAAGAATGGGAATTATCAGTTTATACGCCAATCAGATAATCAAGGTGAAGAATAACTGGCAAGTGTGATGTTGATATTTTGGCTGAGGGTTGAAGAGGATCATTTCTTCTTCCCCTTCACTCACCCAAAATTTTGGCTGCTAGCAAAAATCCAATGTGCATCCCATTTTTTATTGGGTTTTATTTTATTTTTTGTCCAGCCAGAATAATTAGTTATAGGAAAGAAAATATAGTGGAAACAAATATTACTGGAGAGATCTTTCCATTCTTTTTTCTTTTTTTTTCCTTCATCACTTGCCAACCACAAGCTCTGCACTTGGCTTCTCAAACAGGAAGAGAAAAAAAAAAAAAAGATAAAGGGGCAAAAAAATGTTCTGCACCTCATGCTTGAAATATTTTTGCTTTCATTGGTGAGAGGTAGAAGACGTAATAAAATTCTCTCATTCATTAGAAATCTAGAATAATTGACTTTTCTGTGGGGGACCTCTCTGAGATAGGGAACAGCTCTTGGAGCTCACAGCAAACCTCCAAATATAAATCCTTGAGTATATGCGGGCTTCAAGTAGAGCATAAGGAGACTGTCTATATAGTAGATACCTATGCTTGTAGGATGCTTATCAGCCAGATCCTTTCTACCCCTTGAAAAATTTCCTTCACTGGTCTTCATGAAGCCACTACTCCCCATTGACCTCAGCCCTGGGACAGACAGCTTCACTTGTAGTCTTCCAGCCCATGATTTCTAAAGAATTAGACTATTTGCTGGACATGAGATTAGGATGGCCCAAAACGGGAAGGAGCAATGAATTCTGACTAGGTTATTATTTTATAAAATAATCTCTTTCTCCAAAGCTGGCATGTCTGGGTGTGTATGTATGTCTGCCTGTGTATACTCTCAGAGGGTGATTCTGATCAAAGCTACCACTTCTTGGCCTGTATCTTCACGCTGATGCAATTTCGTCATGGTTAAGATGATGTCCTGGTATGGGAAATGAAAGCATAGAATAAAAAGGCTTTATTTGCTCTCCAAATTCCATACAATTTTGCCTTACACATTCTTTACTCTGGCCCTCTTCTTTCCATCAGTTGCCAAACTAAAGTTTTGTACTGGGCCATTAAAGAAAAAGTGAAAACAAAACTTTTATTGACATGAACACTTTTTTTTCCCTCTCTCTCTCTCTTTGCCATTGGGGCCTCAGCTAAAGTGACCTGAGGCTAAATAGGCTCTCAAAGAAAGCTTTCTTGCCAAAGAAATGTCATTGCTGTTAAACAGTACTAATGAATGCATAGATTTAGAACCTTATTTACATTGAAATTTGTTTAGTAAGCCAAGTTAGGTCTGAAAATTGGGACAAACTGTTTCCTCAATAATTTAATAACTCCAAAGACCTCGTCCATTTGGAAAAGGCAGAGCCTCACCATCCACTTACAAATGCAAAGTCACGTTTCCCAAAATTGAATAAAATGCTAATAATACAGCAGATCCACAGATCAGCAAGTAAAGTGGCTTTTAGCTCCGAGTTCAGCTGGAGACAGAGTGAATAACAACAGTCAGCTTACTCTGTCCTAAGCAAAATGGTTTTATTCCATCAATTGCCTGTGTTTCAAGTGTTTTGAAGGGTTCACATTTATTTTCGTAACCTCACTGAATTTGGCACCCTTGCCAGTAGTGCTGGAACTTTCAAATCTGGAGCTTTTCATTGAAACAGGCCAATTAACTCACTAGGGTCACATTCCCTATATGAACTGCTTTTAATGGTGAGCTGTACCACCCATTTCGTGGCAAACAAAAATCCATAAAGAAAAACAATTTCATTCCTGTCTGTGAGTGCTTTCCAGGGGAAAGCACATATCAATTGGTAACCAAATATGGGACATTTGGACAAATAAATAAAATGTCCCTCTGTCATACACTTCCCAAAAAGTTGTGTCTGCTTTGTGGAAACCCTAACACTTACTCCTACATCTTATGGGTCAATATTTCTACAAAATCTGGTTTTGGTCTTCTGAGTCAGGTAGCCTTGGTGCAGAGGCTTGAATTTTATCCAGGCAGAAACTCCTCTACAGCATGGGAAGTGTGGAAACTAATTTATAGCCTGAGTCTGGGCTGAATTACCGAGTAGTTTTTTCCCTCTGTTCTTTAGAGACAGAACTGAGTTTTCTAGAACAAAGACAACAGTTGCCATCTAAGGCATAAGTTGGAGGTAGCACAGATTTGGGTATTCATTCTCAGATGAAAGTTAAATACTCACTATATTATGAATCACACAGGGCCCTATGAAATGTAAAGGTACCTGTGCACACCCTATATTTCATTGTCATACAGCAGGTATAAGGAATCCTACCACATATATCAGACTTTGATGTCAAAGCTTGGAGAGTCACCCACCATTTTGGGCCTTGTGATTTTTCTACTAGGCTATAGTCATTATGCTGAATTCCAGGCCCTAAGTTTATTCATATTCTGCCCCTATTATCCTTTAAAATGCTATTTTAAATGGAAATAAACAAATGCAATTAGGCCATTAGAACTCTTGACCTGAAACTGGGGTAGCAAGGAAACAAGAGAGACATCAGTAATGTCTAAATATTTGAAATATGTCTGAAAAATTATATGCGGCTCCCATCCAGCGAACATTTTGTGGAACATGGCAGGTCTCAGTCAAACTAAGAGCCCCCAAACACACCTACCTTTCTTCACTACAAACTGTTAGGAAATACATTTTTGAAGCTGAGCCTCTATCAGAATATGATATTACATGACACTGTAACCTTTTTCCCTCCAGAAAACCACCCTTTATGAATAAAACATAGGTGACCTTTAAAAACTTAGCAGTTGTACTAGGTGATTGCATATTAACAAGCTTTTTGAGGAACTAGGACAGGCACTGTACGTTTCAGTTAAGGACAGATAATAGAACTATTCAAATAATTTATTATTTTATACAATATAGGGAAATGTAAGAAAACTACCTCAACAAGAGTCTGCTTAAATTTTTGTAAGTATAATTTTATGTGGCTCCCCCCATTCATCTAAATTATACAGTCACTGCTAAATGAAAGACTTCCTTTTAAAGGACAATTCTAATTCGCCTTTGCTTGAAGTTTATGAACAGCTTTGGTTTGAGGCCATTTGACTGGACAAGTTGCAGTGACTACTAGGCACTTTTCATATGCAATCAAAGGTGTCTAAGGCTTTCTGTCCTTCCTTTGCCAGGATAAAGGGTTTGGAGACAAGGTCTGAGCTGATTTAAATGAGTAGCAAGGCTGGGATATCAAGGCACATATAGTAATATACATAGGTAAAGAGAACTCAGAACTTTGGGTGACTTTTTTTTCTCTAAGAAAGGGTCTTGACTTAATTTGATTTAATTTGAAGTCAAGAGAAAAAAAGAGGTAGTGGGCTCACACCCAAGGACATTTCTACCACTTTGGAAATTAATTATGTTTATAAGTTTTGTCTAAATCTCATCTTCTCACATGGGTCTTCCTTCATTCCAGCTGCTTTCATGGGTTCTAGAGCCTGGTTATCTACAGTTGCAACTTAGGGTGCTATTCTGATGCCCTCCAGCTCTTGATTGGCCCATCGTATTGACATGTCTCCTTAATTATGTGTTCCGTACATGGGGATCTGACTGATGAGAAAAGTAAATTGCTCAGCAATTTTTCTCAAGATATTTTCTTCTACTAAAGCATGATCCTGCTGCACGTGAGCAAGATTCCTTCTTCTACTGAAAAATACCTCATACCATGCAAGCAACCAATTCCCTAGTTTAGCAAAACTGAAATAGCAGCTTAGCCATTGCAGAAGTCCAAATAATTATTTAAAACCTAGTATCTGCTGGATTACTCCTCCTGAATTTATCAGCTGGAATCCTGTAAGGTTATATTAAAATGAAAATGCTGATAAAACATGCCCCATTGCTTATTTTCTTTGCACCATTTCAGGTATAATTGCCCTAAGGTGACTAGATGTTACTTCAATCTTTTGCTACATAAGTTGCTTCCTCTGAGTATTAAAGCCATATCCAAGCACAGAAGAGAAAAAAATCTCTCACATTTGTCATTTTAGCATTTATGCTCCTTAAGTTGGCTGAAAAGTTTCCAAGTGGGAGTCTTGGGCGTGTTGAGTGTGTGTGACTTTCCCCAGTGTAGGCAGAGCACACAGGGGTTTACCCTTGGAGCTGATGGGAGAAGGGAAAAGGAAAAATGTTCCACCAGGACAACCAGATAGGTTTTCTCCAATGTGTCATTACTGTGTTTCAGAGCATCTGTGTTGCTGCCATATGAACTGGATAGGAACACAAAGTAATCAATTTCAGTTGAGAGCACTAATTTATCACCTTGCCATCTTTTATTGCAAGNCACCCACCCACCCCTCTTCCTCCATCTCTTTCCTTCCCCTATTTGTTTATAAGCCCTTCTAATTAAAATAATTTCTCTGAGAATTAGAAATGTACATGATCACCCTCCATCATTGCGTGTTAAAGGGCAAGAGCCATGCTGGTTCTCACTGAAAAATACATAGCAAAAGTCCAAATTTTAGCCACTTCTTCATTGCTAAGAACCTCCTTTTAATACATAATGAGTTATTCACCAAACTATGGGAGATATAGAAAACAAATACACTTTAATTCTTTGCTATGAAAATGGAAAAAAACATGTTTTGTTGTCCTTGGCATAAATATGCTCTATCAAGACTAGAAAAACCAAACATCAGTATGTTGGACTCTGGATTTGAATGTCAGAAGCTGCCTGCACATTGCCATTTCATACCTGAGAAATGTTCTGAAAGAGGGCAAGAAGGGCAGAACTACCCCTGAGGTATGTCTATACAGTTGTTAGGAGGCAGAGGTGAGCTGACTCTGTGTGACTTCAGAGGAAGTCAGGAAATGTAGTGACAGGATAAGGGGTAATGGTTTTAAACTAGAAGGAGGGAGATTTAGATTGGATATTAGGAAGAAATTCTTTACTGTGAGGGTGGTGAGGCACTGGAACAGGTTGCCCAGAGAAGCTGTGGGTGCCCCATCCCTGGAGGTGTTCAAGGCCAGGCTGGATGGGGCTTTGAGCAACCTGGTCTGGTGGGAGGTGTCCCTGCCCATGGCAGGGGGGTTGGAACTTGATGATCTTTGAGGTCCCTTCCAACTCTAACCATTCTATGATTCTGTGATTCTATGACTGGGTGCTGTTGGATTGCAATAGGACAGCACCAAGCCTGACTATGCTTCCAGTTGCAGACACTTGGCTTCTAGCTTGTCAATGGTCAAACTATGGATTAAGCAAACCCCTATCTGAGGGAATATCTGTATGGTTCTATCTGTATCCTTCTAGTTTAACCCTTGCCTTATCAGTTCTTCCTAATGCCCATAAGTACACAGCACAGTACAATAAGAAAGAATTCAAAGACCACAGATTTGTTGGTTAGGTTTTCTGCTGGCATTTCTCTCAAACTTGAACTTCCCAAATCACCACTTATTTTTAGTATAGCTTTTAAATTGTATTTGCAACATTCCCAAGAGTTTTTCTAGCCTTCAGTGAAAGGATGTTGTCTAGTTAAAAACAATGTGTAGATATGGATAGATGTTCTTTCAGGACTATTAGACATATATCTACTAACTACAGGTGCTAGAGGCAACCTGAACATCATGAACATAGTGAATATCCCATCCAAGATACTAAGTCTTGTCCTCGCTTGATTTTCACATCGTCTTTAAATACTAGTTACCTGAAACACTATTAGCTAACAAATTTTATTTGCATTCACACAAATACTACTTTCTTTCTTTGTTATTCTTTCAGCCTTAGAACCTTTGCTGTAGGTATTAAAGTCTTGCATCATCCTTTTGCTTAGAAAAAACACCCCTAGTTTCTGCACACACATGGATATGTAGATATAATCTTGGGTTCTGCTATTCCTCTGCCATTCCCAATATATCTTTCTACTCCCCAATTTCCTAACCAAAAGCACATTACAGATCTGATGCTTTCTACAGCCTAGTAGCATCAATAAACTAAAGATTATTGTGCTTTGTCAGGTTTTATTTTGTAACATTATGGGAAATTCTCTGCTGCTTTGGATGAGTGCATAAACTCTTATTGCTTGACAATTAACAGAGCTAGTAATAGAAAATGCAATGTAATTTACCTTAGTACAAGGGATTTTGGTTAACAAAAATTAAACTATTGAACTCTCCTCTTGTAGGAGAAGGACATTGTCTTATTATATGTGCATTTTTTTTTTTGTGGTTAAAAAAAAAACAAAACAGCAACCCTGTACATAACAGCAAGCGGGTGATGGGCCTTGGGTGGATTTATTATTAAGGATATTTGGAATTCTTCTAATGTGCTTGCTTTGGAACTGGACAAAATGATCCCTTTGCAAAATAAGCATGCTGTAGCCTTTTCTGCGATACAGAGAGAGTTCACCCAAATAAATAATGTTGAAGGGGGAGTTCCCTTATGTGCTTTGTAATTTCATGTGGTGGAGACTTCTTCTTACCCCTGTTGCTGAGTTAGGAAGTCAGAATTCAGTGCTCTCCCTCAGCAGCTACATACTATATGTGTGGAGGGGCCATCACATTACTTGGAAGAGCAGCCAGTCTTTTCAGGTTGACCTCCAAAGACGTGGATTGTGTCCCTTGTCTGTGTTTTCCCTGAGCATAATTAAAAAAGAACTTCAGTAAGAAAATATACCTTAGCACTGCAAGTTTTATCTCTGTCTCTTGAAAAAAAAAAGTTAATTTTTATATTTTAAAGGGTACCCTTTGACCTATCACAATTTTCAGGCCAAAGAAATGATCTCATAAAATTTAAGGCCCTAACGATTAATTCTTTATGGTCTCATTTTGCATAGTTTCTTTACAGTGAAACTTATATCTGAGTCTTAAATGACTGAGGGGGAAAGGTTAGTGTTTGTCTTTGCTTACCTGTCTGCCTATCCATCTTTTAAGGCTTCCAGCTATAGGGTGGATCATGGTGCTCAAAGTCAATTTTCTTTATTGGCACCAAATTAAAGTTTGATTCAAATATGAGATTCAGGTTTGGTCTTTAAAAAGTTGGAGAATGCTATTTAGTTAAGACATTTCAGATCTACTTCCTACCACATTTCAGTGGGGTTTGTGTTCTTGATTTTGTAGGCAATTTAGATAATCCCAGCCTAAGGAAACGGTATTTCTCTTTCCTGTAACCATAAGTGTGCATATGGATGAACAAATGAGAACGTTTTCAACAATGGACTGGTCTAGTTGAACATGGCCTTTTCGGAGCAATTGGGTGTATTTGAACAGTGGGCTTTGTAAGCAAGGCAATAATAGCCTTACATAGACAGATAATGATGGATGTTATGGAATTGTGAATTGGGGTTTAAAATTGCGCCCTCCTGCCCTCAAACCTCCTTACACATACAAACAAAACAAAGCGGAGTTTGAGATGGAAGCATTAGACTGGATTGGCTGAAAAGCTCTCCTTTTACTTAGTGGGTAAGCCCGTATCAGATAGTGTTGAAATCGCCTACTTGACCCTTGTATAACCTTCAATCCAGAATGTACAAAGTAGGACAGAACTAATCCCAGCAAGTAGGTTTAAGCAAACAGACTAACAATTTACTACCACTCCGTGAACATTGCTTTCTAAACTTTCTGCTCATGCATGATTTTGGAACCAAGACCTATTTAAAGCAGAGGTGCATTACAGGGAGAATATGAAGATCTACTTCAAACCCAGCGAAAGCTCCTCACTCTTAACCAGCGCTGAAGAAGACATCTGTGTCTTTATTGCTAAGTATGGTGGAACATACATGATGTATGGCTTCCAGTCATACAGATAATACAGCCATTCTGCAGCAGGGGTTTCCACTCTTGCTGTCTACCTGAAGGATCTTGGGTCTCCCATCAAGCCATTTCAACAATGCAATCTCAACAGCACACCAAAGCAACTACATAAAATATGTGTGTGTGGAGTTACTGACTTTTACGAAGATTTTCTACATATACAACTGCTTATGTGGGCGTTACTGTAGGCTGGAATCCTCTAGACCCTTCCTACATCACCTTGGAGCACAGAGGAAGACTGAGAAAAATGAAATGTGACAATTCTTCAAGCCTAGCCTGCAAGTTGGGAATGTTTGTTTGCTGTTTTGTCAAGGCCAGACTGCCCTGACACTAGTGAGGTTGGTCTGTTCTTTACTTTCCAGTTAGTTCTGACAATTTAAATGGTCTTATCATGTGGGAAAGATACAATGAAAATCAAGAAGGAAAGTAGTATTCAAATTGAGCAAAACTACAGGATCATATTCATTATGGAAAAGACCCTGACCTTCAAATATTACTTTTGCACATGGCACCAGATAAAACCACAATGACTTTTTTTAATGGATTTTTTTTCTTTCATTTCAGCAGTACAATCTGTGAGATTACCTTTCTCCCCCCTGAGCAGAAAACAGTGTGGTTCTGAATATAAATAATAACTTTGTGGCTGAGCTCAACACCCCAGCCCTCTCAAATTTTAGGGGAGTTTGGATCTGATTCCACTGCAGGACGTTGTGGCTTAGGTTCACTTCTGATGTTCCTTATATCCAATACAACATTGGGATGACAGAGATTATATGAAATATGGATAGACGTTGACATGGAGAAGTAATGACATCAGGGCTGTTTGAGTAGTTTTTATCAAACAACCAATTCCTTATATATTTTTTCCTTGAGATTCCTGACTATAAATTTGCCCTACAAAAATAAACTAGAACTTTGTTAGGAGATTCATCAAGGCCAGAAACAATTTTGGCTAAGAAATAAACTATATTCAAAGGTAAAAGAGGTGCAAAACTAGCAGGCACTATCATAAATTACTGGCAAAACCCGAAGAGCAGTTATGTCATTCTTTCTTTGCCTTATTTTAATAATTTGTTCCAGCATGAGAGTCTCTTTTCAAAGAGAGCTAGTGAAATACCACCAGCCTGAAACAGGAATGAAAAGACTGAATATTTCCCACTGAAATATACACTAAGCTCATTAAAAATACAGTCAATATTTTTAATAGTAAAATCATTTTAAGTTTCCTTATATGGTTCCCATAAATCTGAAAGCCTGAATTATTGAGTGTTATGAAGCCTAATGCCTTGAAACCTGCACTATTGTTCCCTCTTCACTTTCAAAGGTAATGCTTAGCTGCCCAAACCCCCCAGAAAGAGATTTTCCTTCTCAAATGTGTGCTAAAGCCTCCGAGACCTTTGCTGAATCCCTCATCCTCTACTCAGTCCTTCCCTGATCTTTCCCAGGTAATAGAGCCAAGCACCCAGCATTTGGAGATGGGGTCAGGTTATGGAGACGACCCCAAAGAGAAGAGAGGGAACAAAATCAAGCCTTTTAAAGAATGAGTGGAGTGGGGAAAGCCTGAGAGTTTGAATCGATTCTTATCTGACTCCTCCTACTTTGCTTTTGCCGAATGTGCTGTCTTATCTGTTTCTCATTTTTGGTATGTGATTTTGTTGGCAGTAACAGGGATTTTTTTTTCTCCTCTCATTCTGGAAGACATTCCAAAGACTTCACAGAAAGCTCATATGACAATCTTTTAATGGTATATGTGAAAGCATGAGGAATTTAAAAGGAAGGAGGAACATACTTGCAATTAAAATCACATGCTACATCTTGTAAATAGACTTTCACTGGTAGAGTCACATCTCAGGCACATGCTGCAACAGCCCCTGCACATGGCTCTAACTGTCATGAAACTACTTGTTGGTAAAATATTTACACTTCCTGAAGCTATATACAGAGGGTGCCTTCTATCGAAACAATGGCAGGGGAGGGAACTCAGCGGACACTAATTCCTCCCTATCATTTAATCTCTTTACAGTAAATGAAAGCCAAAACATCATATTTTCAGTTGCCAGATCAGTTTAGTAGCAACCACGTTTGTGAATTTGTGATGCAGTCTTTCGTGGTCTCGCTTGCACAGAGATCTGCCCACATGCGTGGTTGCACTCCCACAGTTCCTTTCCAACATCCTGCTGATTCTGGATTAAATATGTAGCTGAGGACTGGACCAGTCATATGTACCCAGTGTGCTTTTGCAGCACAGCTATTTTTAGCTGAAGTGATAAGCTGGAGCCATCACAAGCAGGTAGTTACAAGCAGCACCAGTCTTATAGTCTCACATGGCTCAGAACTTTCCACCCGTTTCTTCTGTTCCAGGAATGACAAAACCTCATCCCACTGGCGTTCGTTGGTTTGCAGCTGATGTTTACTTCCTTTGAAATGTGAGTTCCTCCTCCATGTAGCCCTGGTAGACATTTCTTAATCCTCCAGACAGCACAGTAAGCATGAGTGTTCTGCAAGGTTGGCTGAACCTGTGGGCCTGCATGTCTAGGTCTTCTCATAGTGACTGAAGAGCTTTGCGAAATGGGGTTTGTTTTAACCAAAGCTTCCTTGAGTTATGCTGGCACAATGTTTTCTCCTAGACCTAATGCTGTAGAAATGTGGAAGTTTTTTTTGGTAAAATTAGAACAACCATATGTAACTTTGCCGTAACTGGTTAAAGGTTGTAAAGACATTGTTTTTAAGTGGTCACTGGGATTTCTTACCAAACCAAACCCAGGGTGCAACATGAACTACTTTGAAACTTTACATTGTCCATATAAAAGATGGTTATAAGGGTATTTTCTCACTCATTTTATGAATATAGTAGGTTAGCTGAGGTAAGCTTTAGCATTAAGATTAAAGAAGTTACTCTGACACATTGTAGAGAGCATCAGAAATAACACATTATATATCTTCTTTAATAATTATATTTTATCTTCTGCATCCTAAACACTTATCCCAAATTTTGAGGTCTCTGTCCTTCACTGAGATCTTTATCAATTGGAAAAGTAGACCAATCTTGAAGCTTTAATGTTAAGCACATTTCCACAAGAAAGTACTGCTTTAACAAGGGTGGAAAATGCTCTCCTTCGAAGAGCAATTATCATTAAAGATTCATTATCAAAAGAATAGTTACCTTAAGCAGGAAAGTATGAACAGTTCCACTGATTCATTCTCCTGACAAAGTGTGACGGCAATCCCAAGATGAATATATTTCAAAGACTAGTACAAATTTGGTCTGTCTGTCTATGCATATAATATGGCTATTGCTATATTACCAGATTGAGCACATCTTTAACTGATGCCAACAGGCTGATACCTTTAATGATGATATGCTGTCTTACGCCGTGTGGAGACCTGTTCATATATTTTGAATCAGTGGCTGAATTTTCTCTTTGTTCTCTACTCCAGGTCATCTTCTCAAAGGGGTTAACTTCTTCACCGACATCTTGGAACTCAAAGTGGGCTTTCAGCTTCACACCGTAGGCTTTCAGATCATTTGAGATTTAGCCACTGTTAATCTGTAGGCACGTGGCACAAACTGTGATTTGCTGATGTCTTTATCGTGATTCATTTACATTTCCTGGCACCATATAAAGCACTCAAGCTCGAGCTGGACCACACTTGCTTTGTGTATGATAAGGGCTTATTCATTCTCTAGCTTAGACCTTGGGAAAAGGAGTTTTTTCATAAATGGTTTACTCCAAAGCAAATCTGTGAGGAGCTACACATTAAGATTTATAGAAGTCTTTAAGATTTTAAATTTAAGACAAAAAAGAGATGCATGTCTTTTAGAGTATATATCTGTATACACACGTTAAACTTAAATTATATGTAGCCTTATGTGTATCAGCTTTAAATGATTTGGCTGATTTTAGTAGAAAATGAATCCAGTAGATTGAATATTTATTAGTATTATTACATTAAGTCACAATGTACCATTTAATGTGAAAATAATAACAAAAAGAAATTTCACTTTGCCAAGAAAAACATATAATGACAGTAACCAACTGTGTTGGCTTTTTCTCATGTCAGAAGTGGGTAGGAATGCCAGACCAAATTGTAAAGTCCTTCACCAGACACAAAACTCTCAACAAAATCAATGGGAGTTTGTTTAAATATAGATTTAATTAAATTCACAGAAACTGGCTGGTTATCCGTAACTTTGGTCGGGATGAGAATCTTAAGGAGACAGTTGAATCTTTCCCATCTCTGCCATTATATAAATGTTATTTTTGCTAGGATATCTTCCTTCACCCCCACCCCCCAAGCAGTTCAGAGACAATAAAACACCAGGAATCCCTGAAGAGTGGTAAAATGCTGACATGATTTAAGGAGGAAGACTCTGATAAGAAGATAAAAATCTAATAAACAGAGTCTGGAGGACCTTGGCAAGTCTCAGCTGCTTGCCAGTGTAAGCAAAGCCCCTCCCAAGGAAAACAAAGGGAACCTTAATCTCAAGGACATTCCACTCACAAACCATCTGAAGGAGAAAGTCAAGGCCATGACCTCTGCAGTCTGAAGTTATGAGCATACTGACAAGAAAATATTTGACTTGGTTCAAGAAGCAAAATCAGTCATTGGACTTTTTAATATCTTTTTTCTTCAATAAGAGACAAAATAATGCAGTGCTGTGTTACGTGTAAATGTGTATATATACCCACCTCTTCTCACTATTAAATGGAAGGGATATTCGCACGCACACGTTACATGTATATTATTATTATGCATGACATATACATTGAATCAAATACCTATGCCCCATGACTTCCCCAAGAAAAATAAGCTAATTGTGTATGACTGCTGTATTTTTGACCAGACAAGACACAATGTCAACAGATTAAAATGTTGCCTTTGTGTCTTACTGTGTGTAACTTTAGGCCACTTAAAAGCTTCTAAAAGATAGCTAGGCTGTAATTAGTTACAAGGGGTCTAAATTGGTTTAGAAATCAAATAGAAACACAAAATGACATCTAACAGCCAGAGCTTTCTCAGGCTGCAAAGATTCATTGTTTTCTGCGGTCACCATCTACTCACTCTTCATACTCACTCTCCTATCTTTCTGTGGACACTTCACGTGTTTTAAACATTGGCAATGAAGATATCAGCAACATTGGAAAAACAGGGTCTTCAGACTGCACTTTTCTGAAAATTCTGTTCTGATTTGAAAGATTGCTACGGTTTAGGCACTGAAGGTACACAGAAGGGTATGGAAACCTTGCAGCTTTCTGGATGGTGAGGGCTTTGGTCTTGGAAGTCATCACATCTTGTCATTCCAGTTCAAATTTAAGAAATACAGATGATCTTTCTGAAGCTGGTTCTTCAAGTCAGCACAGCACCATAAAGACTCTTTTGTTTGCTACCTATTGCAGTTTATTCCTAGAATCTGTGTAAACTTTCTTTACCTTGAAGGAAATTCTCCCCGATGCAGAAGACCGGGACTTAGCATGTGCCACTCCACTCACTGGGAGAAGATCTCCAGCTAAATATTTCATGCCGATTTTTAATGCCCCATTTGTTTCCAGATGCTGGTAACTTTATTAAGGTTAATTGTACTGCCCTGAAACATGGCTATGAAGCACATTATTCACACACATTGCTGTAGCTCACTAACTCTTTGGGGTCCCTTATCAATACCTAACACTTTGATTTCATCGCTGGATGTTGTAATCTTCTCAGACCTGATTTGCCAGGGCAGACCAACAGAAGCATCTTGAGATGCCAAGTCACTAAGACATAATGTCAGATATAAGTAAAACTTTGCATATTCAGAGAAGTTTCCAGACTAACACCCTCGTTTCTCAGGAAACATAAATAATGCAATGCATGGATAAGAATAATCATTATTTTTGTCAGTGCTTCACCAGAAGCACTGGGAATTTGAATTTTGAGCTGCGAGGGAGTGAGTTGTACAACATAAAGAGAAGCAAGGATGATATGTTAGAGAGATAAGCCTGACCAGCAGAATTTGGGTTCAGTCTGGAACTAAGCTAGCATCCGTCAGAAGCCTGAACTAATCTGAACTGAACCCTGCCCCTCCAATAACCTGCCTTCTTGTTGTGGCACCTGATGACATTTTCTGCCGTGTTGTGTAATGACTTAAGGGCTGTAATGGGTTGCATGCTGTTAAATGTCATCAAATGCCATGAATCATAAACAATCCTGGCTTCTAAACCAGAGATTAGGGATATTTATGAAGTTTAGTCTCAGTTTGGGTTTTCCAGACTCTTGAAGTTCAGAGAGTTCCTTTTATTCTTCTCCTTTTTTTATTGCACAGGCTGCTTCCTGCTGTCGTGATTGACCCTGCTGCTAATATACCCAAACTGCAGAGCTTGATGTTAATCCAAAGGAGTTGAACGTCTGAACTGATTGCCTGCTGACAGCCAGTGTAAAACTCAAAAGCGTGACTGCAGATATTGAGATTAGATATTGGAAGACCAAAAAAAAAAAAAAAAAGGATGCAACTGTTTCTTCTCTGCAGAAGCATCAGGAAACAATCCCTATTATCCCACTACTGAAGTGCAATTTCTGGTTTACAAAACTTTGCAACGTTACAAACCTTTTATTGATCCTATAAGAATGAAAGCAGATACAACAAAGAAGCCATAAAGCACAAAGATAAAAGAGGAATAAAAGGGACAAGGCACTTACTGTTGTTTGTTATAGTCTTAAAAGGAATTAAGTTTAAAAAAAAAAAAAAAAAGGAAAGAAATAAAGATAAGCACAATAAAAAGTAGTGAGAGGGTGCAAAATCCAGATCTGTCTGTAACTGGCGATATACACATGGATTCGTATTGTCATGCTCAGGTAGGAAGATGCTCCACTGGACAATTCTCCAGATTCTCACTCTTGTTTTACTTTATATGAATTTGATGGAGAAAGGACTGAGGATTAAATTTATATTCAGTGCTGTATTATTGTTCTCCTACGGCTTTACTGGAAGAGACAAGGGAATTACACACACATGCACAAACGTTCTCCAATGCCATTGAATGACCCTTCTGGTCATGTCGTGTTTGATACTTGTGCACATACCTTACTGATCCCATTTGGATTTGTTCTCCCCATTCTTATTAACAGTCAATAGATAAAGATTATGTATCTCTAAATGACAAAGATGTCATGTTGTCTGCCAGGTCATCTGATGCTGTTCAAGATAAATGCTCACAAGTCATATTTGAAAGCTCTCTTGAGCCAAATGGAAGCACTTTGGTGAAATCCCTAAGAAATAATCCAACTTAACTGGTCTGTAAAAGGCCTGATTCTGCCCAGACCTTCAGCTGGGGAGCTAACCTTCTTATACATTTATAATGGCATGCAGGACTGACACTAAACAAGTGTAAATATTCATTAATAATGACAAATCGTTCTGAATGCTGCACATAAGCAATAAAGGAAGGGGCTCCTGCATAAATAAACAAGCAGACGTGTCTGAAGGTTTAATACATTATTCTGGTATTTCCATAGCACCTTAAAGACGTGAATGTTCCAGCTTCAGCTCCTTTGCAGCCATTTGGAAATCCTGTATTTGGGCAAGTTGCAAGCACCTGAATGGCTCTACTTGAAACCCAGGGTTAAAAGCAAACAGTTTGTGTTTATATGCTACTCTACTGCTGAGCCAAGCTCTGAGAAACATAGGCAACCATCCATCCCTCTTCAGCTCTCCCTCCCCAGCATTCCCTAAACTTGTATTAGGAGTTGAGGAAGAAGTCAGAGGTGGTTATTGTGCACAAATCATCTGCTGGCTGAAGTTTTTGGTGGCAGCCAAGAGAGAAGAAGGAAAAAAAATTAGAAAAATTTCAATTTCAGGACCATTATTATTTTCATTAATCATAAGAGGCGCTGTCACCCCTGTCCTTATTCTTTAGAGGGAGATCTATTATACGGTCCATTTAGTCCAAGCCATATTACCTCATATGTTTTCCTGGCTGACCAAATAAGACTTAAGAGATAAAACAATTTACTGTTCATTATGATCCGTGTCACTGGAATCAATCTATTAACCTACATTAACTGGATATGTGACGATAGCTCACATACACGCTTCTCCGATTTAAAAAAAAGAAAGCGAGGATAAGGGAGGGGCTGAAGGGAGGGGGGTGGGAAGGGAGAGGGAGAGAGAGGGGAAAGGAAATCAAGGCCCATAAAGTGCAGCAGACGTATAATTTGCCAAGCGAATACAACTTCATTTTCCAGCGGCCACTGCTGCGCCCTCCACATCTTCACGCAGCCCCTGACCTGTGAAGAATTCTAACAAATTGGCTTCTATTGTGAAGCCAAAAGGTGCCATCAATGAAGGGACGGTTCGCTGGTCCTAAAGTATGATGGGAAATCGCAGGCTGGAATAAAGAGCTGCAGTTTTATGAAGTTAACCCGTTGAGGTTAAATCCAAGTGGGGAGGCTGGAGCAGGCTCTCGCCCCTTCTGATGACTCAATAGGGAGAAGAGGATTTATTCAGATGTAGTGCCTAAATGCAGGGAAACATCCCTTGCTGAGCCAGGCAGAAAGTAGAGCTTCTCTCTGGCAGGCAGATGAAGCGACTTCTGCCGTGCCACAGTGTGGGTTGTTTCTCTCTCTCGTGCTCTCTTGCTCTCCATGCTTGATAAATTGTAAGTGTCTAGAGGGAAGAAAGTGAATCAATAGGTGGTCTTCCTGATGCTCGTTTGCACAGCAAAATAACTTTTGAGTAAACAGCCAATGAGTTAAGGAGTGCTACCTCTACACAGCTCTATCAGTCTATTTACTCTGGATTTGCACTTGCTTACTCAGAGCTCCTCTGGGCGCATGTCCTTTTTTTGCTAGACCCTCCTCCAACATGCTGGGGTCCTGTTGGCAGCAGGAGATGTTTCCTTCACGCTGGCTGCCTCAATGCTTTCTGACCCAGCTGTGCTTACACAGAGAATGTTTGGTGTACCCAGGACCTGGCAGGGACTCTGCCCTGCTCCCAGTCACTCTCTCTGGGCCTGGGCTCCAGGTTCACATGCTGAATGTACTGGGCAGAGGTGGGAATGCTGTTGGTACTGTTTTCCAAGGAGTTTAAACTTGCTTTTTGCATGCCTTAATGTGGCAAGTACTTCATACTTTACTGCAGCTGCTTTAATTGGATACTGGAAGTGCTTTACTTGGAAACCAGCAGGTTGAGACCTACCTTTTTTGCATTGATGCTTCTCACGGATGTCTTAGTCTTATGCAGTTATCAGCCTTGAGTTATTCCACTTTGTGCTCAACATATGGCCCTTGTGGCCATGATGCTGGATTTCTCTGAAGCGATGGAGCTGCTTCTGTCCTCTGCTGTTCTTGCTGGCTCTGTCCTCGTGTGTTCCAATAATGTGTGGGCATCCAGGCAGGAGTATATAAATTCTCCAAAGACCTGGCCCATGTCCACTGACTCTAGCAGGAGTTGTATCAAATCGAACTCACTCTTCCCCCCAAAGATTAGGTGGGCTTTAATAGCAGGGACATATTCACATCCGTGGCTTTAATAACAGGGATATATTCACATCCGTGTAACACACGTTGGCCTTGACTATTCCTTCCAGCCCAGCAAATCACAATTACATAGCTAGAAACCCTATGTGTCTTCCAGGACTTGAGTTCTTATTCTTCTGTAAAAACAATACTGAAGGGCTGCAAGGGTGCTCACAGTGAATGTAATGAATAGTAGAATAAAAATAATATTATGGTTGTGCCTCACAGTTTTTGCTCTATGCAGTAAGCCATCGTGCTAGGAACTGGACTAACATTTTGCAGAGGCTGTCATTGCCCCACTGTGCCTTCAGGCAAAAGAAGAGACTGTAAATTAACAGTCTGAGGGAGAAAAAAGACAAAAAGATTTGCCAGAGGCCATCCCAGAAACTAAGTGGTAGAACCAAGGATAGAATCAAAGCTACCTGCTTTGCCCATTTGACCACATTTTCCTTAATCTTTTAAACGATTCCACTCATTGCAAAATATAAAATACAGATCATAACTTCTGGGGTTTGAGCAGATGCTGGAAACATAGTTCTTAACCAGGTTTCAGACTGGGTCTTTTGACTTGTCCATGCTGTGTTGAGTCAGCCACTGGGCCATGGATCTGGCCTCTGCTCCGTCATGTTCCCTCCTCAGCCACGCGGCCTCCTGCACTTCAGATCTTCATACCTCAGATTTCCCACTTGCATCACAAGGCTAAAAATACTTTGTTAAAGTCAACAAAACAGTCTGAGGTGATCCTGGAAAACTGCAGGGCATGAAGTTCACTGGGGTCAAAAAAATCAGAGTTACCAATGCTGGCTAGATCCAGAGTCTTTGAAGAGAAAAGGATTATAGAGGTTACAGCAACTATTTCCTCATCCTCAAAGGCCCATTCTTCAGAGAAGTACAAAAAAGCCCTCAGCATTGAAAAATATGATTTCTTCTTCAGACACTTTTGCAAAATCTGTACTAGTCCCTGTACTGGAACAAATAAGGGAATAAATTTTCCAACTCTGTTAACCCAGGACTGCAATTAAAAAGAACCAAACCAAATAAAAAACAATATAACAAACCAACCTTGTGGCTGTTCTATACTGAAGAATCTATAAGGCCAGAACTTGCAACAGCCAATTAAAGGAAGTCAATGTTTATCTCACTGTAGGTAAAAATCAGTGATAAGTGAGTTAAGCAGATGAGAGGAGTAGTGAAGATACACATATCTCTCCTTGAGAGGCTGAAGGCCTCAAGAAAAGCAGGGAAATTAATGTACTGGAGGTCTAGTCACAGTTAGAGAAAGAAATAAAAGTTAGGAGTGTATTAATGTCATGGGCCCAGACTTTATTCCTTCTCCAGAGCACACACCATTACAACCTCAAAATCTGAAAATTAAACTGAAAGGAAATGTTTGTTCTTACAAAACAGCAATTCATTACCGGGAATGGAGATATTTAACCAATAAATGATTGCTTAATGGCCCATAGGACCTTTTCTACAGTTACAAAAACACTTCATGTTTTTAAACAACTGAGGGTATCTCCTGAAAAATACCATGCTTACAAAAACATGAGGGTTTATTTGCTGCTTGATAAATGTCCATAAACAGGTACTCCCTGAGTGCCCTGGCATAACAGAGCACTGAGGATCAAGGTGGGGTGGAAGAGAGGAAAGGGGGAGTCAAGATGGAAGAAAATGTGTCTGTCTCTGGTGACACACCTCTGCAATGACTTACAGCTTGCTCAGTCTGTCTGTCTCTCTGATGACTTTTGTCTTAAGATGGTCATCTCAGTGTTGAACAAAGGGGAACAGAACCTGTTACTTTCCCCAGAATACAGAAGAATCTCTTTTCAAAGAGGAATGTTGCCATGAGACTATATTTTCAGGCCACTGCAGGAATGATCTGATTGAACTTTTTATGGCCATCATAAAAATCTTTCTCATGAGAAGTACAAGTTTACCAGTAACCACAACAACCTCAGCTTTTCCTGCTGAGCAGAGGAGTAAGTGCTGAACATTAATATAAGCCCTGGCTTTCTGCAGGTGCTTCCAAGCAGTGGTTGTGACAGAACAGGCAAGAAGGTCTGCTGCTCAGTACAGCATTATGAGATCCAGTACTTCTACTGGTCGCAGTTCTCTCTGCTTAACCCTGGGCATTTCCATCATGACAACTGCAGTAGGCATTAAGTTAACCCCTAATGTTGTATGAACATGGAGACAGGGAGCCTGGAGCAGCAACTGCATGTGTAACTCTTTCAAGTCATTAACAGTGATATAAATGACTTGTGGCATGTGAAAATGAAGAGTGTGTGTGAGTGTGTGTATACATGTGTGCGTGAGTAAACATAACATCTGAGTTCAGAGCTTCCAGTGAGATGATTTGCACTCCTCGTTCTTCCCAGGACACTGTTAGAGCTTCCTAATTAGAAACATTCTCCTTCATTAGTATTCTCTGCCTCAGCCAATGCTTGCATGGATGAATATCCTGAGATATTTGAGTTTCTTATTTAGGCAGATGATTTTTGTACTTCTCCCTATTCAAGAATCTGAGCTTAGTGCAAATGTGGTGAAGGAATAGAATAGAATAGAATAGAATAGAATAGAATAGAATAGAATAGAATAGAATAGAATAGAATAGAATAGAATAGAATAGAATAATTTCAGATGGATGGGACCTACCATGATCATTTAGTCCAACTGCCTGACCACTTCAGGGCTGACGAATCAAACTGCAGGGACTGAAGATCCTGGTTCCTTCATCAGCTGATCAGTAACATGGAGAGGTCTTCAAGGTCCATGTGGTTCTCCTGACTGCAGCCATAGTCATACCCCAAAGGGTGTCACCGCATGGTTATGAAATGGCAGAACTCAATCTGGTTCTTCTGTAAAGATGCAGTCATGCTAGGAAAATAAATGGGGTTACCCTTAATGTGATGAAGAGATTTCTGTCACTGTTATCACTAGCTATATATTAGTACCAGTAGCTTTAAATATTGTTTGTAGATTTGACTATTACCAATTGAATTAGTGATTATTTAGTTATCGTTTCGTTGGAGGCAAATGGACTTGATTACTTTGACAATACAATGAGGCTTGAGTCCAGTAATGCCTTCTACCAAGTCCAAGTGTCCTCCCCTGGGGAGAGGACAGAACAGCAGACAGGTATGAGGCAGGAGATAGTCATGTTCCTGACTAGAAATTGTTCAGATGCAATGGTAAGGACAGTATGGAAACATACCTAGAGCAGAACTGAAAAAACCCTTCAGAATAATGACTGTGGAGACTTTTTTTCCTTAGAAAAACATGATAGCATAAAAAGATACAAGACAGCGACAGCAAGTCTGGAAAAAGCAGCAGTGGGGTTATCCTGGGGACAGCAAAGCTGACAGATAAGCCCTACAACTGCAAATCAAGTCATGGAGGTGGATGCTAGAGAATGGGGCAAGCAGTTATTCTACCATATACCCCCCAAACCAACCTTTTTTCTACAGACACAGAGAGAAGAGATTAACCCTGAGGTCAAGTAACTGCATTACTTCTTTAGTGCCTCATTTGGACCAATACTATATCATAGAGAACATGTTCCTTAATGAGTCCTATCTGTGACAATTGATGTGTGGTGACAGTCACTGCTATAACAGACCCAAACCTTTGTTACTAGGAATTTCTTCCCTTTTTCCCCTGCTACACTGTTGAACTTCTAGTGGAGAAAAAGCACGTAAGGGAAAGAACAAGCTGTCTGCTGACAACTCTTTAGAGCAACCCCACAGGAGACATTTGAAGCTCCGATGAGGCATCAGATTCTCAATTACTGAGGCACGCCTTTGAACGTGCCCAGGAACTGACTTGCTGACATGCTCTGAAGAGTATATGACTTGCCAAGGTCTGCTGGCATCAAGCCTAAATGTTTCTCCTTTTTGTGCTCAGGTCTTCCATTTGACATCAGAAGATGTCATGGTGCCAATGTCGGTCCACCTGGACTACAAACAATGCTTTCATTCACTTCCCAACATTTAATCAGTAACCAGTATCACTAGTATTTTCATTCAGGACTGTTTCCTTTAGCTCTAGCTCCCGGTGCCCTGGAACAACCACTGATAACAAGGGAGCAGTCGATTTACTTGCTGTAAGGACGTACCATACGATATTCTCAGCCGCCGCACAAGGCAGGTGGTTTGTAAGGCAGCTCAGATTTGTTGTACCTGCCAATGGACTGAGCAGAGGATAGAGCAAACTCGACCAATTAGCGGAGCCACCCATCTGCTGGCTGGATTTACAGCCTGTGCACCTCTTTTGTTACTGCAGACAAAACTGTTACCAGTCTCCTGGCCTAAAAGTCTTGGATGCAAGCGAAAGGAAGCACACTGCCCAGTGGACTTTATTCTGGTGGAAACCCCACATGTTCCATTTGTGCTTTGTTGTATTTCAGTATTATCAAACTTAAACCCTTTGCTTTTTTTTTTTTTTTTTTTTATAAGGGCAAAGCCCTGATGCATCAATACTGAAGAAAGCTGGATGCTGGGCTCTAACTTTAAATTGGCATCAAAGATGACTTAACATGTCAAACCTTCTGCCGACTCTTCAGGAAGGTCAGAAGGAAACAAAGAACTAGATTTGTCCTTAGCATACTTTCCGGCTTTTAATAGAGTTATGCTGGGGCCTGAAATGTCCATCAGAAAGGAGGGTTAAGTTGTCTCCAGCTAACGAAGATGAAAAGAATAATTTAATGGAGGTGGGAGCCAGAATGCAGTATAGGGATGAAAGGACGAGCAGTAACTGAGACTGAATTTAAACAACTCTGGAGAATAAAACGATCCTTTAAAAAAAAAAAGATAATTATGTCTTACAACAATTACCCTGGCTATGAAGCAAAATTAGCATAGTCCTTTCTAATTTAAATGTGTTGAAAGTGCCTGAGCATGACAGCAGAAAATTACAAGGTTTACGACACGGGCTTTGGTTAAAGTGATGGCAATCGGATTATTGTAGCTTTTTGTCTGTTGATAGTAATGATTGCAAAGTTACCTATAAATATTAACTATTTAGCACTGGGAGACTTTTGGGTTGGATGCCTGTTCCAGACACTCCAAGGCATAAAGTTCTTGCACAGAAAACTCCATTTTAAATCATATTTGGTGACATTGAATTCATCAGTCTGTTTTTCTATATAATTCCATGAACAGGAAGATCCTGGATTACAATCTTTCTTCAGCTTCCTCATGCAGTCCTCATTGAAAGAGGGTATTTAGAGTCTGGGTCAAAAATATTTTTATTTATGGATTGAAAGAACCAAGCTTGACCCTGTAGAGATGCTTCTCTTTGGTCTCCTTTGATTTCCAAACATTTTTTCAAAGCATATCTTTATTTTCCCATATCAAGTTTGCCCTGCAATTAACCAGAAGATTTATTAAAATAAATAAATAAATAAATAAAAACAGTGAATCATGATTTGTACTTACACAGTAGAATCAATTTGGTAGAGGTAATTTAAAATGTGGATAAACTCATCCAGGTTTTGGCTGGGACTGATCATAGACACACTGATGATCTGTATTGCCCAAATTTTGTTTACGTGTGTTTCACCTTTTACCATTGATCGTTGCTTTTTCACTTTGAGATCTCCAAGTACCAACAGTGTTATAACCAGGCTGTTTATACAAAAGGCTTTTTCTTTCCCCTCGGAATATAACAGGTAAATCCATGCTGGGCTAGGCTTACACAGACTAAGTGGGGTGAGAAGTCTATGCTGAGCAAGACAAGAGGTGCAGCGCAGGGTGTGATATGTTGCACGTTGGTCCAGTTGCACATTGTAACCCCAAGTTCATCCTATGCTTCCGCAAATACTCTCTGGTGGAGTCTGTTTGTGCTCCATGTGAATTCAAACACCACGATTTATATTTGTACTAAGAGGGTCAGTTGCTCAAATACTTTCATTTATTAAATTAGCTCTGCAGTAAATTAATACGATTTTCTTAAACAACTTTACAACTTGGGAGGTTTGGAAAACAGAATTGAGCTCAGCTGTTTCCTGTGGAATCTTGTTTTCATAACCTCACTGAATCTTCTCTGCTTGACTTGAGATATATCTGTATGCCTATATATAGATAGATATAAATTTTAGTGTACACAGAGAAAAACACTGTGTAGATTAGAATTTAGTTTCAAATATGAGTCCACTTGATTCATGAATAAAGCGATTTCCTTTTTGTATTTTTGGGTCTGTCATTCAGATTAACTTAAGTTCTTCTCTTCCAAAGTTTAATAAAAGCTTTCTCTTGTTGGTTTTTTTTTTTTTTTCTTTTTTTTTTTCTTGGAAGGATTCTGGGAAAGAAATTCTTGCTATTGAAACGGTGGCTTATTAAATTAATACAATTACATAAAGAAGCTGTGTTATATTTCAAGTAGATCTCTGATAAGATGCTTTGCTCTGAATACTAAAAAGAGTTTGGTCTTCCTGGTATGTCTGATTCAAATGATTATCAAAGGCATTTATTTTTTGTATGTGACATGTTGTTAAATATGTTAATTTCCTAGAAGCACAGTGTAAGAAGTGCAAGAGCAGCTGTGTAGGACAGTGAGCTTAAAAATAACAAGGCTGAGCTCTTCTTGGGAATTAGCGTGGTCTAATGGGTAGGCAAGTAGCCTACGATTCCAGACACCTGGGTTCTGCTCCGAAATCTGCCACTGACCTACTATTTTTCCTCGGACAGATTGTTCCACCCTTTGATTTTCTGTTCTTATCCATAAAAATATGACGAATAAAAAAATATTTACCTTAGAAACGGTTTAGTATCATTATAGTACACTGGAGTTTGATACATGGAAATGCTTGTGTAGTAAAAACTTATCATTCATGGATAATTGATGCCTGTTAATGCCCTTATGTTTAAGGAAAAAGTAGGAGGCCTGACTGCATCTAGATACAAACTCATGGTAGAGCTCAAAGGCTTGGCAGATAGAACAGCAGTGGATACATATTTTAAATGAATAAATGGTTTCAACTTGCATAGTAGTTCCATTTAATTTGTGGTGAAGATGGGCAGGGCTATTTAATTCGAAGTAATAATTGATTTTGATGATATTACCTGCTTGATTGAAGGGTATATGCTGCAAAGGGAACCACTGTGCTGTGGCAGGCAGAGAACTAGTGATATTCATAGGCCAAAAAGGAGTTGGTAAGGGAAAACGGGACTTGGTTCTCCTGGTAAACTACTTTGTAAATTTGTTATTTACTTCATCCTTTCCCATTAATATTGTAATAACAGTCCTTTTCTTTTGAACTAGAAGAAAATCGGATGGGTGAATGCAAGCTCATGCACGTTACAGGGAAAAAAAAATGGAGCCACTAATGTTGTCTTCCTCCCTAGCAGCCTCTTTCTGCTCCTCTGGATGATGAAGGTACTGCTCCTGCTCCATCAGGGTGTGTGATTACAGCAGATATTTCTCTCTATATCTGGACTCAAAGCCTGGACAGCTTGTGAGGGAGGTACATTTTGGATCTTCTATTTCTTTGTGCCCCTGGATGGGTCTGTCTTCAAGGGCATGATTTAGTCCTTAATGATTACTGAGATTTTATCCACGCACTTCATAACTCTGAAGAATGTAGACTGCAGTTCAACTGAGACTTCCCCTGCATTATTCCTGCTGTCCAGACTAAGTGTCTCATTTTGTTATTTTCATATTTTAAGTTATGGTTTCAGCCCAGGTCAGAGGAATTTAGATGCTCCTTGGAAATGCAAAAGCAAAAGACTTGATAAACCACTTTCTTGGTCAGTCCATTTGTCCAGTTGTCTCACCGTGTCTTGCAGGTCCTTCTCCAATTCCACTGTAAATACGCTAAATAAGAAAATTTATCCAACTTCCATTTGGATGCTAACCCATACTTAAATTTGTCTTTGTTTCAGACATGGTTTACCAAAGATCCATTTCTCCATTTCCTCTTCTCCACATTTTTCATCCCTTTTCACCAGGCCAATGCCAATACCCCGAACAAAAGTTATCCAGCACTGCTCCTGTTTGGCTCCCAGCACTCCCTGTAATTTCTACACCAAGCTCCCTTAGCAGTGGAAAACATTTCTACCTCTGGAGGGAATATTCTCTTTCTTCCAGGACAGGATCACTTCATTTGAAATATCAATAGCAAAGAACCTTCAGTAAGCAGGATCAGGCTCTCACTATAATCATTCGTATAGAGCCCAATATTCTTTCACTCTGAGGCCTTTTTTACAGACCCCTAAAAATAAAAAGGAAAACAAATAATCTTAAAGGGGATGTAAATGTGACTCTATGCTTTTTAAAGGCTCCTTTGTACAACCAGACTGTTGTATAGGTATCTTCAAGCCAGTAAAATTTTCAGATAGTTTTCTGTTGCCACTTCTGCCTGAGACCCACACCAGAAACCCAGAAACGAAATTAACAAGAGACAAAAAGGATTTCCCTTTTAATCAAAATAATTAAGTCGTGAAAGAACTTTCTAGGGATCTGAAGACAAATTATTGGGAAATACGTTCTGAGGGTGATTTTTGTTTCAGTTTCTGTTCATTTTATCACTGAGTTTTATGTTTGCACTTATTTAAGCTGTCTGGGAAAAGAGGCTGTACATAAAAGACGATTAGTTTTTAAAGCACTCCAGGGTTGGTTTCAGGAAGAGTTCTTTGTTTTGTTTTGTTTTAACTTGTTGTTGGTGGGTTTGTCGCCTTTTTTCCCCCCTTTAGATAGAAGATATAAACGGTAGCTTTTAAATAGATGAATGTTGAGAATAAAATCACCAGACTTCTTTGTAGAAAGGGAGGCAAAACAAGAAAAGAACAAGCTAAAATAATCCACGTCCTATCGCTGTCGTGCAATGATATTGAAATACTGGGCCAAATTCTCAGTGGGTGGAAATCAATACACCTTCAGTGAAGTCCATGAGGCAACATCACTTTGCACAAGCTGAGGGTCTGATAGCTACATATATATTTTATCTATCTGCATGCAGCATTAAAAAAAAAAAAAAAAAGCAAAGCAAAGATAAAAGCATCCTTGAAAGTGAATGAAGTTGATTCTCAAAAAAAAAGTGGGTTTTAGATGTTGAATATTTAATTTGCTGATAAAAGGACCCTGATTTCCTGCATATAGCTACCACAAATAAGAAGAAAAAAAAAAAAAAAAAGGAAAAAAATAGGAAGAGAAAAGCACATCTTAAAAGGGAAGCAATGAGCAGAAACTGACCTTTCTGTGAGCAAGCAGATGAGAGAAGGTATTTGGCTAATCCCAGCTGTCGCTGATTGGTCAGACAGAACCGTGTTGAAAATGTCTCCATCTGGGCTAATCTGCTCTCAGTTGGATGAGCTGAGGCCTTCAGAGTTAACCTGACATTTAACAATAATTACCCTTTCGGATGACCCCGGCCCAATCTCCTGCTCTCTTAGAAATCTCTCTTTTTTTGTGTGTGCTCCCAAACCCCTTGACTCTTGTGTTAGAGATAGCTGAAAAGTGATGCTACGATAATGAGATATACTGTACAAACATACATACACACGTGCACGCGCGCTCACGCACAGGTACGCGCCCCATCTCACATTTAAACGTGCGACGTGTTGTGACGGCTCCTGCACCATTTATCCTCTTCCCGTGGCAAGCAGGAGGGGAGATATTTTAAAAATCAAGGAGGGGGATAATTTCCCAAATTAAAGAGAAGTCATGCTTGCTTGCTAACCTTTGTGTGGAAGCTCTAAGTTTCTTTCTGGCACTTGGAAGTCTCTTATCTGTGGTGAGGAGAAATGGTGCATGGAAATAGGTTCAGATAGAAAAGCAGAGTTCAGAGGTCACAAAGGCTAACCGTAGATGAAATGTGGCTATTTCTTTTTACCTGAGGCTGGCTTCATCTTTCTCTGAAAGGTCATTGCGATAAAACAAAAACACATCTCAGGAGAGGAATCATTTATCTCTGGTCAGGTTCTCCTTTCCATTCTCGTACTTTATTTATTTTTCTCATCTTTTGACCACATTTATCCCAGTTTCACCCGAATGAAGTGCAGTCCAATGCTGAGTTTTGGGTGTCGGTAGAAGTTTAGCCTCATTATACTTATTGTCTCCGTTTTAGTTGGAAATCACGTCCAGAAACTTGGATGATTCCCCAAATCACTTTAATCTGTTGGTGATGAGCTGAAAAGTTTGAGAAAATAGCCATGCTAATGGAAGAAGAACAAGGACAAGTCTATATGATAGGAAGCTCATTTCCAGTGCCTGATTTATTTCCTATCTCTGTTGTGACCATACATAAATCTTGTCTCTACCTCAGTTTCTTTATTTGTCCAACTAATATTATAATAGTAATTTCACAAAAGTGCTATGAGATTAATTTTAAAGCACCTTGAAATTCTTACATTGAAGACAATTAAGAGGAACTATATATTTATACACGTTATATCCTCTTACATCTTGGGTTAGATCCAATAACCAGCCTTAATTACAATAATTAGGCCTTTGGTCATAGCCAGAAGCAGGGAGTGAAGTGAAAGGAATCAGGAAAAATGTTTAATCAATGCCATAAGCAAAACTTCCTTACAAAAGTCTTGTTTTCTCAATTTCTAAACAGTTCTCAGCTGGAAATGAAAGTCCAATTTTATGCCTTGACTTTGGACCAGCAAACAGTAGTTGCATTTGGAACTGGAGTTACAGGCAAGGATTTATTTTTTTTAATCTGTTCACTATACAATTCCTTTTTGTAAATTAATTTCTTACCCAGAGGATGGATCTCTCAGCATTTATGGGCAAATTTCTGTTGATTATGAAACTGCTGGGGATTATCTGACCTGCAAGTGAAACCCAGTTCTGAATACTTCCATGATCCATGCGAACAGTCCATTTCACTGAACGATGTTCAAATAGCCATCACTTGGCAAAATCTCTGCTTTTGCCAACTAAGCAAACTACGGCTGTTTACTTGCCCCATACCTTACAATGTCTGTGGTGGCAGGTGGCTGAGCTCAAGTTTAGAGACTATCAATCTGAGATTCTAGCAGTTTACACATGTGAGAGTTCCAGTAATTTTCTGGAGTCTCCAGATTAATTCAGGTGTGAGATCATCTTTCTCTTTTTAAACTTCATTGCAGCCTGTTGTCTTTCAGAAGGATATGTAGCATGGAATTCTTCCCTTGTGAGTAACTCATTAAGAATAGTAATTTGTGTTCTGTTTTCCTTGGTGTTTCAAAATAAAGCCTATGTCCAGGGCTGCTGCCCTCTAAAATCAGTCATAGCTTTTCCCTTCCTATATGATAAAATAACTCCTTTAGTGAAGCTCTGATAACTCTCTCTCTCCTCTTCATATATTTTCTGAGATCGAGGTACGTTCTACGAGAAAAGATAATCATTTTCCTGTATCCAAAAGAAGAGACCCCAAAAAACAAATTAAAAAATAAATAAATCTACAGTTCTTTGGGATAAAGATGATGTCTTCTTCAGCTACAAACTGTCTGCAAGTCTCTAGGTCTTCTTTAAAAAGGGGAAAAATCTTTTTTTTTCATAATTTTATGTTTCTTCCTGGCTGCAGCTACTGATAATTTTATGCCCTTTGACATGTTGAGGTAAGGACGTTTGCTGCAACATTGGCCCTTACACTATCATATCAAAGGTGAACTTTCTATGGAAGAGACTGTGATTTGATTTGGGAGGTATGAAACAATCTAATGCCTGGGCATCAGTTCATCTGTATATCTGATGATTTGGTCTACAAGGTAATTTAGCACAAGGTAATTTAGAATACATTGCAGAATACATTGCCCACCCAATGTTTCCTACATTGGGTGTAGGACCAAGGTCCAATTAATTTCTGTGGTGGACAATCAGAAAGTTAACTGCACATGCATGCTAGAAACAGCTTCATTTTTTTTCTCCAGGCTGAAGAAGCAAGTAACCATTTCAGGATGATTAACAGATGTCAAAGCTTTTCCTCAGTGATGCAGCTTTATTTTCTACTAGATATTATTCAGCTGTCAAGAAGATAAGTCCATGGTGTGCTTACGCCATAGCAAATTGTTGCTAAATAGTCTCATCTATATCTGATCAGCCAGATCTTGTCCTGATAAGCAAAAGCAAATATTATCAATAATTAGAGGTCAGTGGGTCTAGTTTAAGCACCATGAGATCATTTTTAAGGTACATCCATCTGGATTCTTACCGTTTATGTGCCTGTCCTTTAGGCTGTCTTTGGAAGATGTCATCAATTATTACACAGTAAAAAACACACTCAGAGGTGCATGGACACAGAATATGTAAGTAGATTCTCTTCCTTATTCATACGAGGCAATGCTTTATGTCCTGAATAAACCAATGAAGGGAATAAGACTAGAAAGTTATGTTCAACCCAAGAAAGAGGAACACAATTTAGCCCTCTGATTCAATATCAAGGACAGAATTGACTGATGTATTCTCAGTACATGACATGGTCTGAACTGTACCCTCAGCTGGACAGGAGAGGTTGCTAACCCTCGTCAGCAAGGGTGCTGGGGGTGTTATCCAGACCAAACATGTAACACTCATTCCTTACAGCAATAGAAGCTCATCATGGTTTATTTTAGTTAGGTCATGTCAGTGTTGGCTTTTATTAATTCACGTGATTCTCACACCTGAAATAGAATGATAATATCAGTGATATGTAGTAGTGGATTGGGTCCCTTAAGTGTTTACCTCTTTGTCGTACAGGAGCTATATCCCTTGACAGTGTAATTGAACCAACGTTTTGCTTCAGCTGATTTCCATCCACAAACTATTTTGGAGTTCAGAGAAGAGATCACCTTAAACCATTGAATTCTCCACTTTCACAGTCAATTAGTGATGGCTGCCAATATGGAGGAGGGCAAGGGATATGGGCTGCCCTTGAGAAAATGTCATACTATGCTGATGTCATAAAATAATAATACTACACACTAGGCGTCATTACTTTCACTAGTACATAAAGGCAGCCAAGCACCAGAGCTACTTGGCTGCTCTGTTTACGCAGGCTGGGTCAGGTAAAACTGCGCTGCTAGAAATGCAAGTTGAACAGCCTGTGCCATTTGGACAAACTGAAATCTAATACCACAAGGTTAGAGCTTACAACATTAGTCTTCCTATTATCCAGTCCTGGTTCTCAGCCTGCGCAAATTGGCCCAACTGCTTTGAAATCAATAGAGCTACATGGACGCATGGTGTTTTCTCATTTTATACCCTGTGAGAATCTGGCCAACCATTCCTCTGTACGTCATTCAAACGCAGATATATACACACCTATTAATAGCCTATCAAGACACTCCAGACCTCGTAACAGCATCTGTATTCCCAAGCCCTTAGGAAAATCTGCCTAATCATCATGCAGGCAATAATTAAGCCCAGTAATATTCAGGCAGGCAGAACCATAAACACAAAATTCTTCCATACAGAATCTTCTTGGTATTGTCTGCATAGGGTGAAACACATGAACTAGTGGCTGGCCCTTACCTCTGTGATATTTGTTTTCTTTTTTATTTTTTTTTTTCCCCTGTAACATGATCAAACTAATTAGTTAGGTCACACTCTGACACCTATCAAGCTGCAAAGGGGAAATACATATTTTGGTAAAGGCAAAGAAGTCTATGTACCCAGACAGATGGTAAACATGGATCGTTTTCTTCCCTTTCCTTTTTAGTCTTTTTCTTTTTTTTCCTTTTAGTTTAAGTCACCCAGACCTTGTCTTTTCAGTAATGTCATAATCAGCAAGCTGAAGGCAAGGCTGCTGATAATTGTTCTTTATGTTGCTCTTTGTTTAGTATCTGATTCAATACATCTGCGTGGACACCATTCCATCACCTTCTTAGTAACAAAGGTGAAAAAAATCAATGGCAATCAGATTACCTTGTTAACAGAAAGGCTAAAGGGCCAGTGTGTTAAGTTCACAGTGCATCACCTTTCATTTAAAACATCTCACTTCTGGGGTTTCTGCTTTATTTTTTTATTATTTACCCTTTATTATTATTTATAGCACTGAGGATTCCTCAGTATACCTTGACATAATTGCATTAGTTTTCCCCTAGGTTAGGCTGGGCAGCTGTGACACCTTTGCTGGGGGATGCAATGTTAGTCTTGATAAGGCAGCTCCTGTCTGCAGGTCCTTGCTTCACACGTGGTTCATAACAGAATCCAGGAAAGTCTGAAAATCTTGTATAATTGCATGTTGGGTATTTTTCTCCTTTCCCCCTTATTCACTGGGATAGGCTGAGGTGCAGTGGGACTTCTAAGCTGTGCTGGACAAAATGGCCATAGCACAACACCAAGTGTTTATTGAAGAAAACTAGAGATTCTTAGCAAACAAGAAAACTGAAGCAAACCCCCCCAACAAATAATTGCAGGGTAGAGTGCTAGCAACCTGTGATTCCCTGAGCATCTGTGTTTTAGGATTTAGAGCTACAACTGCAGTCTGGGCTGAAGAATCACTCTGTAGTTCATAAACTTGCTGGGTTTCTTTTAAATGGTTAATTAGAAGGTTAATTAGAACCATTCTTCTGACCAGACACCATTTGCACAATTGCCTTATATTTCCCTCTATAACTTAGTTGGTTCCCCCCCACGCCTCCAAGTTCTTTCTTACTGTTCCCGGCAAACAAGGATGAGTTCTCTTTCTGAATCATCTGTGTCTCTGCTATGGATAAAACAATTCTTGTGTATTTGCTGGAAAGTCTGTTAAATGTGTTGGAATCCTTTCTGAGAGATTTAGAGCAGCACAAACTTTATGAATCAGGCTGGGGTATCACAATCTGCTGTTATAAATATGAATGAGCAGGGAGTGTCTTTTGCAAAGAGCTTGTCGTCTTTGTAACTATTACATGAGTCATCCTTGTGAGCTGAGAAACATTTTAGGGTGGCTTGGAGTTAGGCTTTTCAACCATACTGACTTTTCCATAGTTTGAAGTACAGAACAACTAGTCTTGTATCTGTGATTTTTTCTGCCTTCTGAAGCTAAAGTTGTGCTTAGGCAGGTACTTTGTGTACATCAGCTGGCAAGGAATTATGTCCAGAAAATCCCTGAGGGAAAACAAGATGCAGGATAAAAAAAAAAAAAAAAAAAGGAGGCAACTGATTAAATTCAACAGGGCTTTTATTTTTCATTCCTTGAAAAATGTTGTTCAAGTATCTTTTTGCTCTAACTGAATTCCAAGTCGAATTGCATGTAACTATTAGAGACCTCTTCACCACAGATTCCCACAGCTAGAGTCATTTCAATTAATTAAGTGTTGCAGAGGTTAGTAACGATTTTAAGTTGTGGAATTAAATTACCTTAAGAGATGGCAAATTCCTTGTGTGTTTTCTCCTCCTTCATTTTGGGTTATAGCTATCAAAATTATAACTTTGAAAATGGATTAAAACCAACCACATATCGAACAGGCTGCAGTGAAAATCCAGCCCTTTGTTTTTAAGGAAAGATGGAAAAGGAAAGTAATTCAGAAAGAGCAGGGGAGAAATGTGTGTGTTACATACAAGTTTTCTAAGTGGTGTAATTCTGCAAAACACATAGAAGGCCATTCAGCAAATTAGCTGCATCAGAAATAGTAGAGGAAATGGGGAGTAATCAGACATTCAGATGCGATGAGTGATTTCTAGGGTGGGCAAACATCTCCTCTCTGGGATCCCAAGCCAGCAGTATTTATTGGATCCCAGCTCCAATTTCCCTAGTTTTTTTCCAGTGGTGAGTTTTGAAGGCCTGAGATATGTTCCCTACCAGAGACAAACACGGTGCATCAAGGTCAGGAGGAGGAACAACTTTCATCTGGCAAAGAAGCCAGGCAGCTTCAGTGATCAACTCCTCAAGCAGACAGCAGAGAATTTACAGCCTCAACCTGCTCCAACCTCCCCATAATTACACACGCAACCCTACACCTCTGATAATTACCAACCAGGCAACAACTTTCCCTCTGATTCCACATAAGGAGGTCTATTTTGTACCCAGAGTTTTCAAATGGAAAAAATCCCAGCTCTGATGGGATTTCGGGTTACTCTGCTGTGCAGGGTGATAAAGACCCACATCTGGTTTGAGTGTAGCACAGGGGAAGTGAGAAGGGGGAAACAAAAAGAGGGAATAAACGTAAAAGCAAGAAAAGCTCTGGTTCTGTAAAAGGGCTGCCTGTGCTGTGTAGGGTCAGGATCTCAGCTCGGGTGAATGAGAGGAATGGTGATCATCTGCTGTGTAAACCAGAAGAACCCCTCAAAAAATTCTTAGCACATTACAGGGTACTTTTGCAACTGATCTAGAATTTCACACCTGTTGGACACATTATCCAGCCACCAGAAACAAGAGGAAGGTGTTTCAGACTGATCCATAGAGGCTGCAATATCTAAGCTTTACGCATTTTCTTGCTCATTTCTGGAAGCTGCATGGTGAAGCATTGGGCACTTTTTGGGAATCCCTGGAGAAATGTAGGGTGAATAAAGGGTGCACTTGCCCTTCCACAACACAGTCTTTCAGCAACAAAGTTGGTTTCTCTATCAATGAGGCTTTGAAAGGAACTTAGGATTTATAAAGTGCACTGATGGTGAAAGCAGCACTGTCCACAGGAGTCTGATTTTCTGGCTCAGGGAACTGGGCCCTCTAGAGACCCTAAACGCCTTCGTGCCAGAAGCCTGGAAAAAAAAAGACATGTTTCTGTGTGAAATCTGCCTCTTCCCACGCTTCATACTTACTAAGATGCAGCCTTACAATGGAGAAGTGAAAAATGCATGTATTTTACTAATTAAAGTAAATTACATCCACTTGGGAGGGTTTACAGGTGTGGCAAATGCAGCTTGTAGGTGATTGGTGTTTCTGTTTTTACCAGGTGAGATATATTGAGGGCTGAAGCAACTGCTTTGGGTTTTTTTTATTTGTTTTTTTCTCATGGTGTGGTAATGCTGAAGCTAGGGAACTGAAAGCAAAGAGGGTTGTGGGGAAAGAAAGATGGAAATTTTTCTGGGTCAGCGAAAACGAAGCTGGATGAGGAACTGCCTCAGAAGGTTTGTATTAGAGTGGTTTCTCTAGGCAATCAGAAACAAGCAATTTTTGTAACAGGAGGGTCTAGTTGTGGGACCTGGGTCTGCAAGCAGTGTGGCAGCCTGGGCTATAGGGTTGCCTTAAATAGGGCTATGCAGCCTGGGAAGGAGGAGGCTTGGTGTTCTCCATGGAAGCACATGTGCCAATGCAATAGGAAAGTTAGATTTATGGCTCCTGCTGGCTGAGCCAGCATTACGTATGCTCAGGAGGTGGTTTGTGGTGCGTCTGGGATGGAGAGGGTTGTTGGAGATGAGGGCTGTGGCATATTCCTGTATACGTCTAGCATCCTGAATGCTGGAGGAGCAGTGGGGCTGGGCAGCTCCAGTCACTGCAAGAGCTGCCTCCAGCCTTGATGCCCGGCCAAGTTCTGTCCTTGCTTACCTAATTGTAATTTGGGTTTTGATCAGAGATTTAGCTTATTATTAAGGCCATGTGTTCCTTATAACTATGATTTTTTTGTCAGAACCCATGAGCATTAGGGGCTTTTTTGGACAAAAATAATAAAAGTCCCATTGAGCAAGATTTCACTACGTGCTGCCATTAACTTAGCTCTATATATCTTCAAGGGTGTCGAGAAGGGAGGGTTTTAAATATTTTTAAACAATTAATTTGGAAGAAATTTTCTTCCCTTAACTTTTCTCATTACAAAGTGATATTAAACTAAATAGTTTCCTGAAGATTTCTTCTTCAAGTTAAAAAATGTTTCCATTTTTACAACCAAGTCGCAAATCTTCGTTTTTTTGGAGCTTCTTAGCAAAACATATTTGCTTAAAAAAATAGAAAACAAAGGTAAAACCAGAAATGGGTTGGGATGGTCTCTATTTGAATCATAACATAAATTCAAAGATCTCATAGGCTAAATTGTAATGATTACTGTCTCTGGTTCATCCAGGGATCTCTGCTGGGAGAAAAGAGGAATAAAAATCAAGAGCATGAGATGTTTCCCTCACTCAAGGGTGATCTTGCTGTGGGATTTCAGTAGTTGCTGATAATGTGTGAGGCAGAGAACGCTTCAGTTAGTCCAGTTGCAGGTTTGTTGCAACAGTAGTTAAGCTAGAAAAAGCCTTGAAAGAGGTATTATTAGCAAGAAGATGGAAGCTACTCTAAGTCACTTTTCTGATCGCAAGGGTACTTCAATAACTGTTTAAAAGCTTGCTTCATAGGGTAACCTGGGTATTATTATGTACTTCAAACTGGGCTAGTAGGTCACTCAAGGTAATGAGACCTCCGTAGAGGCAATGGGAACCAGGGTCCCACAAAAACCTAATGACACCACATTTAATTGGAAGACTTGGTGAACCAATAAAATCCCTTAACCATAAGTAGCAATATGGAGGCTGGGGTTCTGCCCACAAGTAAGTGCTTAATGGTGTAAAGCATTCCAGAGACAAACCAAAGTCATATTTTTTATTATTAGAGCAGACAGAAGTCAGTTAATTTGCTTTCTTGTTTGGATATTCTATGCATTTAAGAGATCCGTTTAGACTGCTATTAATCTAAATATGTTGTGGCTAGGCTAATCTTTAAATATCTTATGGCAAAGTAGGCTTGCGTTTTAAGATTTGCCTTGCATAATGGAAATATTCATGAAGTCTGGAATGCCACAAAACCAGCATTGGGATTTATTCAGTTTTTACAATATGATGCTTTCTGCTCTGCTGTTAAGGGCTGTAGTACAATTGTATTTCTGTGATAGTACTTTTCAACAGGTACTGTTGCTGCAGATAAAGGGACTCCACATTACATGGTTTCACAAAAATGTCTCCTCAAATGTTGTGCCTCAGCTATGCTTGGCTTGGCATTCTTTCAGGGGCTAGGTGCCCTTGGAGGATGCACACTATCTTTATCAGAAGGGATGCTTTCTTGGGGATGGGGGATTATCTTTGCACATCTTCTGACACGAGAGCCAAGCACTAATACTTGTTTGGCTGGTGACCCAAAAGCAGCCCTAGGGTAGACCCATGGTGAACTCTGAAGCCTATTCTTCATGTTTCTCATGCATTTTTGTTTATAAATTGTTTGCATAAAACACCTACCTCTGTACATATGCCATTTCTTATGTCTGTGTGCTGATTGTGCCTTTTGCCTCTTCAGCTCATTTCTGGAGAGGTAGGGGGGAAAGGACTCTCTAAAATTACATTGCAAAGTTATCTTAATAAGGTGCTCTGTGGAAAGAGCTTTGAGATCATTTATTGAAAGACCTCATGAAATGCATATACTTTGAGGAGATGTTTAGATTGTTACTCATTAGCTTGTTGCTGAGATGTATCTTGATGGTAACATTTCTCTGTGGTGAGGACACTGAGTAGATGCACAAAAAAATTACAATTCTTTGTATCAAAAAATAGAGGACATCAACACTAAACTTTTCTTTTCCTTTCTCAATACAGTACATATGGGTATGCTGTTACCTCCTTAGAGGAGGAAACAATGTGTTTATTGGAGCACTGAAGGCATCACCTTCTTTGTAAACTGACCACACTAAGACAGGGTGGAAGGTTTCAGCCTGATGGCAACAACTGAAGATTCCATGTAAGTTATGAACAATTAAAGCTTACACAAGCACACATCTATTGTGACTTGTTTAATAGCAGCCAGGGAAGCTCACATGAACACCAGGGCATCGTCTTCTCTCTTGGTTTAAGAACTCTCAAAGGCTCACAACCACGCTATGAACACCAGGTCATTGCCTTTTCTCTTGGCTTAAGAGCTCTTAAAGGCTCACACCCATGTTAAACAGCTCAGTGGATGAGAAGAATGATATTTTAACTTGTCAAAAACCAATACAGTTCTTTTGTTTATATTTTTGACTTTTTCTTTTTTTCCCTATATAAGATTCCTAACTACCCCTGAGAGCATACGCTTGTCTCTGAAGCTGCCATATTGCACAATGTGTTATCATGGTAGGTCAGATTAGAGCTACATTGCCAATGCTATTCCAGTAAGAGAGCTGGCATGGAGAAAAGATGACTGAATTAGTGGCCAATTGGGACATTTTCTGACCTACTCTTTAGGAACCAAGTCCTCTGAACTTTCCCATTATCCTTCGGCTTCATCCTTTTAATAGGGACCAAATCTCCATTAACAATTGAACACTGACAATAAGTGCCATCAGGAAAAGGAAATGCAATTTTAGTGGGGGATGACAGCCTTACCTTTTCGCGCTTAATTGGCCGTATTGTCTCCAAAAGTTAATTGGTTACTTAGTCCAGGTAGTTAGTAAAATGTTTAGCTGCGTCAAAAAGCCCAGGCTCCTACTGTTAATGGGGCATGAAATGGAATGTTTGATACTGCAAATAAAATCAGTGATATTCAAGGATGTTATGGTAGGTAATGCGTTGAAACTGCCATTTAATGGGTCCTGGAAGATTAGGGTAGTGTCAGCTGGAACCGCCCGGTCTCTTTTCTGACATTGTTAGTTGCCTCTTCATTTACTTAACGGCTGTCTGCACTGATTACATAGGCATAAAACTCCCTACAAAAAAACAACAGAGACACGCTCTATTAGCAGTCCAATTAGAACTATTTGCATATTACAGTTCATTTCTGCTTAAGTGAATCCCTAATACAACTTTAGGAAAAAGATATCCTATTGTCATTTAAAAAAAAAAAAAGACAAGAAAAGAAAAGAAAGGAAAAGCCTTAAAGGTGATCTCTCCTCTACCTCTTCTTTCTCTCTGGATAAATTCAGTGAAGGTCCATAAAAAATAAGAGGTAGTTGGGCAGTAGGAGATGTCTGTTGCAACCTTATATGATGGTGACTTTTTAAATATACCAGTAAATTAATGCCAACTTTTTTAAAGGGGCTGTTGTGGAGGTTTTTTCCTAGATTGTCCTCCAATTTATTTATTTGTGTAAGTTTTCTTTGAGGTATCCTAAGGTAGATGTTAGATCAACCTTCACCTTGGGTTTCTTGAGCTAAATAGCTAATGTGTCTGGGAATGGGCCTCGGGAGGAAGCACACTTGATGCTATGCAGTTCACCTACCCTATTAGCAAATGCTGGTAATGATTCCCAACTCTTTTCCCAGCCTTCTCCCACACCCTTAGAGGTTGGAGCTACTAGGGAGGTAATACAGCCTTTCTGCTCCTTTTGAAAACACTCCTGTAAATTTTAACCTGTTGCCAAACAGAAAAGGTGATTTGGTAATGAACTGGGAGAGATGAGAGCATGGGCCTCCAAACTTTCTGAACTTCAGAGGAATCTTCTCCTGCAGGGAACAAGAGGATTGAGCTAGAAGTGAATGGTGGGCAGTGTTTATTGGAGCCTTCTTTTAACCCATCTGTAGAATGGGAAGAGCACTATGTGGCCAGGTCATGATGGGACTTCTGCTTAAAGTGCCTCGAGATCTGCGGGTGCAGCTGTGGTGGCAGCAATTGTGCTCATAAAAGCAGCAGACGAGATTATGGCTTCTGAGGCAGTGCCCTTCAGGACTCTAAGGTGACAGCTTCCTTAAAAAAAAAAAACAAAACAAAACAAAAAAAAAACACCAAAAACAATATTACTGGTAATAACAGAAGAAAATAATTTCTTGTCTCCCTTTTAATTTCAGCTTTCCCATAGACTGCTGAGCCTGGTGAATTTAAAGGCCTCTTTTAAAGATGGTAATTACAATTTGTGCACACGCTTACCAGTGAGGTGGGTAGGCTGTTTGTCCTGTGAAATAAAAATGCTGATTTTTTTTTTTATTTTATTTTATTTCCCCACCATCTCTGCTAGCACGTTTCCTGGGGCTCTGCTCCCATGAAAACCTGGGGACTGACAACCAGCAAGAAGCTTCTCACCTGCCTCTTGGTTGGCTAGGGTATCTCAGGGTCTCCAAGCTGGGCTGGCTGGGTGGAAAAGCTGTGTTGCTTGATTGGTACTTGGATTAGAGGCACCTAGAGGAGCCCAGGGGAGATCTTTGATGTTCAAATGCTAATGTAAATACCGACAGAGTTATTTCCAAAGCTAGCACAGCTCAATTCCTTTTTACATGCAGACCTAATTTCACAGGTCAGCCAACCCACCTCTGCTATTATCTGGATTTAGCGATTAATAGAGGATTTCAGTAGTTGACTGTGACAAATAGTGACTAGGGAAGGGAGGGAGCAAAAAACTGTTCTAAAACAAGGAAGGTTTTTAACAGGTCCTTCTCCCCAGATCCTTTTTTTTTTTTTTTTTATGTTGACATGTGAACAATTGCAAACAAGCCCAGAACCGGGAAAAATCTCTCAATGCAAAGAGTGAAATTCTCAATTTCTCTCTCCTTCAATTCCTGCCTTGCCTGTGAGAGGAGTCTCCCAGTGTGCAATATGTATTGTTTTTATGCCCTGTTGAGTCCTTTGTATCCAGCTTCCCCCTTTATATCTAACACTCATTCACACTTATCAGAGATGAGTATTGTCAGACAAAACTCTGCCACTAAAACTCCTGCTGCCTTCCCTGCCTGGCTGGATTCGGAGGGCACAGCCACGGGGGCCGTGGCCCTCGGCCCCTGCAAATACTCTGTGCTGCCTGCCAGGAAAATGGCTTTCTGGAAAAGGACTGCCTGCTAATAAAATGGACCTAAATCAGTAAGCAGTGATTAAGGATTGGGCAGTGCTTTCTGCTGCTGTTACTTGAACACACGCTTTTCTTTCAGGCATTAACAAAAAAAAAATCCCCAAGTTATTTTAAGGGAGTAGTTTCCTGCAGATGAGGTAAACGAATGAGAAAATGAATATTTTCCAACTATTGCTTTTCTTTTTTAAAAAAAAAAAAAAAAAGACTTTTTAAATAAAACATCAGCCCAGGAATGCAGACTCTACTATCTTTTTTGTTTTCTGGTTCAATGTCAAGCTTAGTGGAATAGCAATGCACAGCAAACATAGGATAAATCATTAGTTCCAGTTTATTCTACTTTGTATTTACAGTGAGGATATTTCTTTGCCACCCAACTGAGTTGATTGCTGGCACGGGATTATTTAATTATTAGTGCGGGACTACTTGGGCATTGCTGTACTCTGGGAGGGGAGGTGGCATTTTGGGTGCGGAGGGGCTGTAGAAAGACCTGATGGGTGGTGTGGGAACACCCAGCTCTTCCTAGGGGTCATTCTGCAGGTAACTCCATATTCAGGAAACCCTCTTATCTCTTCTTTTTCATTCACTTTTTTAAATATGAATTAGCAGAGGCTTTGCCTGTTGTAAAAGCTCTCTTAGATTATTAATTGCTTGCCAAAAAAAAACCCCCATGTATGCAGTTATTTGTTAATCATAGTGATTTTTTTTTTTTATTTTGTTTCTCTTTTAGTGAGAGGGGAATCAGGTTGCTAGTTGCACTTTGCATTTATTATTAGATTCTGATCCACCTGGGATCGCCAGCACTGGAGCAGAAGGGATTTTCTTACTTTTGTTTGTGTGGGTTTTTTTAATGGTGCCATTTTAAAAAAATAAAAAAATTTACACCGAAAATATTTGCCAGATTATTTTTTGTTACCAGTTAGAAATTGGCATCACAAACTCTGGTGAACTTCAGCTGTCGGTTGATGACCAGTGAGCCTGTGAGCCAAGGAACTTGCCTAGTAAAGGGAATACATGGGCTGAGCAGCTCCAGGGTCAGCTGGAGCTGGGAAATGCAATGTCACAAGAAAAACAATTTGTGTGAGTCCTGCAAATGTAAATGGGTATATTGACATCCCTGGGCCTGAGCCGAAATATAAGGGTGGGTCATTCTATTCCATTCTTGTGCCCATCTCTTAAGGAAAACCAGAGCTGTTTTATTATTTTGTTTGTGTAACCGAGTCATCTTTCCCCAGTCTTCTTTTGCCTGTGTGGGGCTGGAGCTTGAAGCCCTGGCTCTAAAGCACCCTTGTCCTGACCTGGCGTTTAGCAGCAGGATCACATTACTAATGAGTGCATGTTTGAGCACAAATAAAATAAATACATTTTACAAAACTCAGGCCAGTTTCAAATATTCAGGCAGCTGTCTCTGCCAATCACCTGCTAGTTTATTGCTTCAAGTCCTTTCCTCTAACTTAAAATGCTTTTAGCCCCTGCTCAGAAATACATGACTTTTGTTGTTCCTTTTAGTTTACTGCTTTGGCTACAAGCAGAACGCTTCTTGGAAGTGTCTTCTTTCTCAAGTATGGTACTTTGGCACATGAAATAATTTGTCTTTAAAAAAAAAAAAAATAACAGCCTCACAACATTTCCAGTATTTCTGTCCCACTGGAAGGAAAAAAAAAAATAAAACAAACCAAAAAACAAGGGAGGACTGGATTCCTCACTTGTTGAAGATCTGGCAGAACAAATCTAGTCACTAAAGAGGACACAGAGTTGGGGAAAAAGTGATATTTCAGACTCATTCTTTTATTGGGGTATATCCTACAGGGCCTTTCCAGTACTGTTTGGGAGAAGGGGGCATAAAAGGAAATAATTTCTTTTTCTTTCTGTTACTTCTTTGGTTTGCTCTTTTTTTTTTTTCTGCTTACTGATGAGAGTTCCCATTTCAGAATACTGTTTTACATCCAGGCTCCTGACCACAACATGCTCCATACAGCTAGTATCTTCTGCAGTAACTTCAGTTCCATTTCTACATAATAAGCTGTTCTAATAGATGTATGTGTGTGTGCACACTCATATAAATAAATACATTTCCTGCCCTTCCTAATTGCATTAGTAGTTTCCAAATGTGTTGGAACACAGGCTCGTTGTTAGCTCCCTGAGTTGACTGTGAACAACTGTGTTTTCATGAGCCATCCTAAATCTTTGTAATCGAACTGGTGACGAAGACAATGCTGCCATTGACCACGCTGAGCTCTCTCTGAACTTTACAGACCATTTGATCACATCTCCCAGCCGCGTTCCTCTGCTTTTTGCCTTTTTAAGGCACAGTGAACACTTATGCTTTCTTCAGTTTTATGACAATTCCCTTGTGTCCGATGATCTTTTTGCACTTCTCTAGGCTCCAGCCAGTTTCCCTGTGTCCCTGCTAATGTGGTGTCCAGTGCACATCACAGCACTGTAGATACACTTTGAGTTTTGGCAGGCAGACCTCTTGGAAGCCAACGGCGATTTCATGCACACGGATCCCAAGGCATAACTTGACCCCAAGGAAGTCTGCAGTTAGACATGGATAGCAAACATTTGATTACCTGTGTGCCTCGTTAATTATATCAAGGTGCATGTAATTAAAAATGAAGTGCCTGATTCACCACTACGTTGCTCCATTTCATGCTGGAACAATTAGAACGAGTGGGATTGTGCCCTGGTGGAAGCTGTGTAAAACCACAGTGAGAGGGGCATAAAGGTATTCTCCAGTAAGTTTTGGTAGAGTTGGTGAAGTGTGAGAATCACACCTTGTGGGGAGGTTATCTTTCCATATATCTAACAGAAATCTATAGAATGAGTGCACACACACAAATGCATGCTATGTTTTCATCATTGATTAACCAGTCTTGTGACCTTTTCAGGGAGAGAAATAATTGGCAGTTTTAACTAACAATAAATTGATCCCATTATTCAGTATAGAATATTCCACTGATTTCAAAAGAGATGCTTATTAGAGGCCAGCTACTTTCTATCAGTGTCATGCATATGTAAGTAAGCAGGGCTATTATATGCCATCTATGGCAATGGCAAGACAAGTCATAAACACAAACATTCGCATGCAGCCAGGTCTCCAAAGCTCCTGTTTGCCAATTACAGTAATGCTGATGACATATCTAGTTTAACGCGCACAGCATTAAAATAGTCCCCCCTTTTCTAGGAAAATCTAATTACACCAAGCCCAAGCACTCAATCAAACCTGTTATTCTGTGGCTAAACAGCCCAGTGTTAATGCAATTTGAGGAGATCCAGGCCGTGACTGGGAACATCATGTATTAACAATATCTAATGGGAGCTCCCGTAGGTAAATGAATATGCTAACAAGCAAGGTCGCTGCTAAATCTAATATCTTTAAGCTGTTTAATTCCAAACAGTCCCTTAATAAATCAATTGACCGGGAGAGCTGATGCCCCTATCAATTATTCAAGAGGGCAAATAAATATTTCAGATGATTTGATAGGAAGGCTAGTGCTGGTCTTATAGAAAGCTTTGCATTTCATTAGCCTCTTGCTAAAAGTTTTATAATGTGTGGAACAGTGGTGGTTTTCCCTAATCTAGAAACCCTTAAGTGTGAAGAAGAAGAGACTGAGGTATCCTGCTTCAGTCATGTAGTCTGCCAGGGACTCGATGACAGCTGACATGGGAAGAGGTGGGAATAACGTCAGGCTTCTAGTGACAACTTCTCCACCCCAACAAATGGCGAGAGGAAAACCAGAGCACATTTTCCTTCCTGGGAAAGGAAAAGAAGCAAAAGAAAAGTACTGTAAAGAAGTTGGAATCGGTGGTTAATACTGTGTGCCACGCTGCCTTTTATAAACGGAGGAGAAGTTATTTGTGTTCGCGTTGGATTATTTGCGTGTTTATGTTAACGCTGAGCCACGGTTCAGGTTTGCCAAATGCAATTCCCTTGAAGGAAAAGCAGAGTTATTAAAAGAGGTGCTGCCTGTAATTGATCTGCATTAAGTAAGTGAAGCTTGCAAAGTGCTTGAGATACTTGGATGGAAGATGCCAGGAGTGCAAAATATTATTCTATAAGAGTAAAGTGTTATCATTGTATCTGAAAAATTGCTGATCATAGAAACATGTGGTTTATTATAAAATCAATAAAGATAAAGTTACACAAGAAAGGGAGAGAAAATGTACCTGTCGCTGGAGAACAAAGAAGAGGGAAGTCCCTAAGGAAGCTTCTTGTTTAAGTGTGTGTAAATTTGCTTGCCTCTGTCCAATCCATTTGTACCACTAATACGGATTAAAAGTCAATGATTACTTACATAAGCATTTCAGTTTATGAAAAGAACCCCCTGTCATAAAAAATAATCTATTGTTCTGCAATGCATCGCTTGACCAGAATATGAATCTGTGTCTTCCTGTGATGACAAGTCATGGTCTGTGTTCCTGCCATAATTCTCTCACCTAAAATGTCTCTTCTACAGAGTCCCCTGCAGGAGCAGGGTGAAGAAACAAGCTTAGGATGTAAGTGTGTTGGCACCACAGTCATCAACACTGAGTCTGAAGCCTCCCACTGAATCTCATCAGGATGGAGGACATAAAAAATGAGAGTCTTGCAACAAGAGTGAGCAAGGAGGTCTCTGCCTGGCATGAGGCTGGCAAGGGAGTGCAAAGTCCCCAGTAGCCCCTTCTTGCGTAGCCTGAGTTCATGTGCTGATGAAAAGGGACGCTCAAATCCTGCTCCCTCCAGGATTCTAGACTGGATGAAGTCCTCGGAAGGATGGTTTGCAATTTCCTCCCCACCAAGGCAACCCTGCATGAGGGAGTCTCTACAGTGTGAGGGAGAGGAGTTCCAGCTACATAAGTCCTGTTGCTGCTAGGAAGGTGGTTTAAAAATTAGAGGTAAGGCAAGTTTTTAAATCGTTTTGGACATGTAAGAAAACACTGTACTTTCAGAACCTTGACTAGAAAGGCATCTGACACTCCAGACTGGGTCCTTAGCAGAAATAGTCTGATTTACACCTCTTCTAGAACAGGCTCTTGGTTTCTTGTGCTTCTCTCTAAATAGCAAGATCCATATAAAAATCACTGAATGAGGATCTTCTATGGCAGCAGTTTTACATTGCAAATTACTCAATGAGGTATGAAAGAGACATCTCAGCTGCACAAAATCATAATTTAAATGTTAGGTTTGGTTTATTTTCAGCTTCATGACTCAGTGGAGTGGATCCTCTACATGGCATTGAAAGTAAAATCTGGTCAAGTTTAAAATCAGATTGAGAGATTTTAACGCGTTCTTAAGTATTTTTTTCTTCATCTCAAAGTACCACACGATTACGTGTATGCTGAAGCTGAGTCTGTGCCACATTTTGCATGACAAAATGGGGAGGAGAATTGTGCTGCATGTGGTAAATATAAAAGTGGTATAGGATATTAAAACACAGTAGAAGTATTAACTAGATGTAAAACTTGAATCTTAAAATGCTTTTGTATTTTAAAGTTCAGTTTCTACTTGTTTCCAAAAACAACCCACTTTCAGGAATAAAATCTTTGCTTGCATGAGAATATATGGCTCACATAAACCCATGTAAGAGTCGGCCTGCATTCCTGTTTTCAAGAGGGAACACTTTTTCAAGCTTTCAAGCTCTTCCAAAACCTATTTCTTTTAGAAGGGACAGCATCCCTAGCAATTTCTTGGAAGAATGGGGGTAAAGCCACGTGGGAAATGGGTAGAAGAGGTTTTTTTTTTTTTTTTTTTTATTTTTCATTAAAATAAGAATTCTCAAAACATTTTCTTTAGTTTCAATTTGGGTCTTTGGGATTCAGTTATCCTTGGGGATGTCAAGGGCAATATTGGTGAGCATTTTATGAAAATGTTGGCACAGAAAATTTTATGAAGTTGTTTATTGTATTGAATCTTATGTGTCTGGTAAGGGATTGTGGAGCAAGTACATTGCAATCAGGTCTAGTGATTACTGAAGTCTTCATGTTTCTTTAACCCTGATAATTTTAAACTTCTGTGAAGGTCAGGCTCTGTACTAGCAGGATTATCCACTTATGCTCTCCTACCTATGGACTAAATATAGGCAACTATGCTGATTTGTCAGCAGAGCTGCCACTATTATTATGAGAGTTGTTTTGAAAATGTGGCCCCTTGCAGAAGTAGATGGAAATGCTGTTGATGTCACTTT
>VZRU01000037.1:825151-846345 GCA_013398155.1 Pedionomus torquatus | reverse complement strand
AGAAATAAATAGATGTCTTTAACATGAAATCTTGGTGTAAAGCATTGAATTGTATTAACTTTTTAATGCTTCCTGAGTTTCCATCCCCTGAGCATGGATTGCCTTTTAAAGCAGAGCTCTGCTTTTGCAGGAGATGGAAATGTGTAGCAATGCTGTCATTTTGCTTTAGTCCCTGTTTTGCTCCTACCCTTTGGTCTCCTGAGCCACAAGTGCTTTCATATTAATTCACCTTGGGTTCCCATCAGGAGAAAATCAATACATTCACTCAGAGAGGATGCGCAATTGTGGGTAAAATAATTTTTCCACTGTAGTCATGTCCAATGCCCCTATGGGGAGGGATGGCTCCATATGACATGCAGCAGGAACATGACCATAGTGGGAGACAACTTAAGAGAAGACCTCAGGTTTCTGCACCAGCTGGTGTGGGCTGACCCTGGCATGGGTCATGCAGAGGATGCAAATAAAGATAATGAATACTGAAAAGATAGCGACGGGTTACCCCTATGCACATAATCTTCCTCCCACCAAATGAACATTTCTCCTTCAGGTTATGGTATCAGATACTGTGGAGCTCATAGGAGTCATTGCCACTTGCTCTTCGTGATTAATATTCACCCCTTTGGGCCTCTTAATTAGCTCAAAGAACACTGAATCTAGTTAGGAAATAAGTTTCTTGGTTTCCACCTAAAATAGGTTTTGAGAAGGAAGTAAAAGGGTTCTAAATAAGACTGATGGAGAAGAGGGATTAGATTAGTTTATGAATTTTCTTAAATGTCATTGCTTTAGGTATTCTATATATTTGAATTATTTTTTTACCTGGAAAACATAGTATTAATGCAGTAAGAGGAGGCTCCAGTCTGGATTGATCCTCTATTTCTGGAAGAAAACCGCTTCTCCTGCCCTGGGATGTGACCTGTAGCCTACTGCTTTTTATCTGTATTATTGAATCTTCTGATTTGGGAGCTGCGCAAAACAGCTTTTCATTCTGAATGCTAATCAAAAGAGTGCGTTAATTAAATATACTTCTAATGAAACTAGTTTGAAATGAGACATGTAGGCCATGCAGAGTTTGCCCCTTCTGAAGTTAATGAGAGATATTGAGGGGATAATTTTTTTTTTTCTTATGGAGGAGGTGGCCACTGACACAGAGATGAGCCTTATTGTAATGAAAGCTTATAAAATAAAATCATCTTCTGATCTCTGTTGTACCTGAAATCGGTGGAGTCCCTCCAGATTTTCACTGGAGGAAGAGGAGTTCTGAATTTGGCCCCCTACTACTTAAAAATATGTAGTTGCCCTTTAAGATGTAAATCTATTGAAATCCAACCTTAGACATTGCCAGGGTCACTCTGCTTATTACTTTATGACATTTCCAGATTAAAGGTGCAGTGGGGGCTCACATTAATTTGCTTTATGTTTGACTAGAAATGCTTCCCATCACTATTAGAGCACACTTGGAGCTCTCTTCATTTTAGAACGCTTGTCAGTCATTCGAGAATGATATGCCCTACGTCTGGGATGAATAAGCACATCATATATTAGGCAGAGGCTTTTCCTCTGGAGAGGCTCAAGAGAATTGACAACTACTTCCAAGGAAGGTGAAAAACATATACAAGCCCCGTGGCTGAATGAGGGAGGAGCAGGAAAAAAGACATTATCTGCAGAGGTGATTGAAAGCATCCGGGTCGTTGTCCTGTGATTGCAGTTTTTGAGACTCAGGTCTGTGGGAATGAGAGGAAACAGGGACCAACACTTTCACTTATACCTGCAGTCTGCAAGGGGTAGGAAAGAAATCTTCTCTGGGAAGCTTGTATGTGTCTGCGTACACGTCTGGACCCTGGGTCCCAGACTACAGAACACTCGATAGATTTGAGGCAGAGGGAAAACCCTCTCTTAAACAGGGCTATTTTCCTTTTCTAGTTCATTGTTTCTGGAGTTATTCCACTAATTACTGTCTTGAAATCTTTTCTGGTTTTGCTATCAGTTTTGAAACTATACCTGCATGTTAGGCCTTTAGGGGAAAAAAGTGATGGTAGTTCCATGAAGGTAAGAAATAACCCATTGTTTATTGTGTTTCTGGGTAACATCAGAGAACCCTGGCCATGGGAAGTATTAGTACCTTCTCTACCAACAGGCAAAACAACAACTTGGAGATTTGCTTTATTAAGATAATGGTGCTTTACTGGGGGAGGACTTTTGCTGAACCCCAAAAGTCCCCTTTATGACTCTTTAATTGAGGTACCCCTCAGTGCAGATCTGTGAGTCACAGATTATGCTAAAAACTGGGGGAGAAAAGGCAAAATAAAAGACATTTTGGCATTTTGATTTTGAACCTTCAGGGTTGTTTGAACTTGAAGCTCAAAGCCAGTTGTGAAATACTCTCCTCTAAAAATACAAGGCTTGATGCTGAGAAATGGGTGAAAGCAACTTTTCCTGAAGCCATGAAATCTTAGATACTGACACAGCAAAATAGGCAGAAACACCTTTACCATTTTACTGAGGCCACAGGAACTGCCTGTGTACCTTGATGCGTGTGTGTTTAAATGTCTGATGTCCCAAGGAGTTTCAGAGGATTGGGCCCTTCAGTCCAAAATTATGAGTTTCAGGCAGTTTTTTAAGTCTCCCTTTTTGCACTTTCATCAAGAATGTTTTAAAAATGGGGATCGGAGCATGCATATTTTTTTATTTTTTTATTTTTTTTATAATCAGCATTCATTTGCTAAAGGCAATGGGAGGAATGAGCTGACAACATAGCTAAAATACCATCAAAAATATGACACTCCCATGGAGGGAAGTTAGAACTGTAATGAAAAACACAGACGGTCTCAAATTTTTCATGCACAATTAACTGTGTGTTAATATGGCTCCTTGCAAAGTACATCATAAGGACACTGAGTTTCTGACTGATCTGTGTGTCTGTCCATCACTAGTCGTGACTAACCCACATCCCCCCCTAACCCACACCTCCCAAAGGTGTGCCTTGCAACTTCAGATCTTTTCACCCAGCAGCTTTGTCTGATCTCTCTGCTGTTCTATACCACATCCTGAAACACATCACAGAGCAATGCATCCTGGGAAAATCTCATGTTTTCACAAACGGAGCGAGAAAACTACAGCAGCCAATTGACTTTTGCATACCCACTTTTAGCTTTTAAGTGTTCCATCCTCTCTCACTCTACCCTTGGTTTAATGTCCTAACCCCAGCTATCCGCAGAATTATATAGCTTTATATATAGCTTAATCCATTCTAGGGATTTTATCTTTCCTTATATTAACTTATCTATAGATGATCTTGCAGGGATGGCATATGTTGGAGACAGTCATTTTTAAAGCCATCTACAGCTGGTTCTTGTGTGAATGCAGCACGCTGCAACTCATGATTCCTCTTCACTACTAATTATTTCCTATGGTTTTTAATACTGTTCTGAGTCTTAGAATAGCTCTGAATGATGATAGACATATATTATTATTACAGGTTGTATTAAGCAGTCGTAGCTCAAGTTCTAATTACATTACCCTTCAGCCACGGCAGCAGTAACACTTGGTTTGGTTCTTGAGTTTCTAGGAATAATCTCGCCAGTAGTTCTTAGTCAGGCTGCAAGGTCAGTGAGAAAGGAAATTCTCCTGCCCTTCTTCTTTTGCAGGATCTGAGAGGATATACTGTGAAAGGGGGAAAAAAATGGTCATAAAGAGAGTGGATTAGAATGAGGGGCTCCATGTGTTGCCTGTGGACAGGGACAGCAGCAGCAGTGTGACCCCTCTCCAGGCAGCGTGGGCAGCCAGTGGAAAGGGAGTGCTGGGGACATGCACATGGGCTAGGAGCGTGGCGGGGGTATTTAGGGGGCTGGAGTTAAGGGCCAGCTCTGCAGAGCCTCAAAAAAACATGTGGTTGAAAACTTCTAAACCATAGAATCATAGAATGTTTAGAGTTGGAAGGGGCCTTAAAGATCATTGAAGTTCCACCCCCCCAGCACAAACCAGAAGTACAGAACACCCTCTGGCTCCTGCAGCATTCCCAATTCCGGTGGCTTTTTCCATAAACTGATGACTTTTAGTCCTAGACAATGGGATCAATGTTGCCTGTATACCTCATTTTCATTTTTTTTTAACTGGGGATAAAAAAATTGTACTCACCCTGATCAGGGAGGAAAGGATGTCATTTAAACCAAAAGATCTCAAAGCCAGGAGTCAATTAAAAATTATTTGCATTTTATTATTTCTAGTCAGTGGGTGGCCAGGGTCATCATACTTAAATGGCTGTTCATAACAATTCTGATTTGGGCCTGTAACATATTTATTGGTGTTTGGTGGTTGTTTATAAGTCTTAAGAGAAATATTTTTATGATATAAAAATGAAATAGAAATATGACACACATTTTTCAAAAATATTTGAAAAAATTCCTGTGGTATTGAAGCGACATGTGCAGAACATACGGACGTGATTTGATTTTTTTTTATGTTTGGTTATCCAAATGCCCAAGTAAATAAACAGAGTAAATAACAAAGGGACTATTTCTTTGTTCTTGAATTTCTTTATCTGATAATCTTAGGCAGTATAAATAACTAAGGAAAGGTTTTATTATGTAATACTGCACAGCAATATACTATTGCTAGTTCTTTGGGATAGTGAGTTGCTCTCCATAGTCCCCAGAACATTTTGGCTGCTACTATAAACTTATTACAATCTATTTCTCTATTGTAGAGTTTTCTTACAGTACCCATAAAAGCCAAGCACCTGATACTAGAATATCTCATTTATACAGCAATTTCCATCCCTCAGTGTATGAATTTTTACGTGTACGTGTGTGCTCCAGATAGTTTACAGTTTGGTATTTGTGAAAATCAATATGCATGTTATTATATTATCAATATGCATATTAATTAGCAATTAACGATTTTCAATAAATAACTAAAAATAGAATAATCATCCCTTTTAGGGATTTAAAACAAGAAAGAAATCTCATTTATCAACTTGAAAATGAATGAAGAACGTTTCCTTAGTATGTTAATTAATTGCAGTTGACAAAAAGTAGGATCCTTCACTCCTCCTTTCATGTTGCTAATTCCATCCCTCCCTCCCTCTCTCTCGCTCTCTCCCCTCAATTAAACATATGAGAGTATCCCCTCCCCTTTTAGAAAGAAGCTTTTAGATTAATCATATTATCTTAAGGTTCCAAATCTCAATGCCTGCGTGACCTTTCTTCCGTTAGAATCCATTATCTTAAACTATCACAATAATCCTGGCTTTAGGGAGGGAGAGCGGGAAGCAGGAATCAAACCTAATAGATGGCAAATAAGATTAATCTATGATCTAAGTGCCGATTACACTTGGCCCTGCCCTTGAACACCCAGGTGTAACCTTGAAATTCACATCCGCTAAGACACTGCAATTGGATTGTGGGTCCCCGAAGGACTGGAAGGGGCAGCTGGCCAAACTTTACCCGTTATTCCCCAGTGAGACATGAGCTGTCTCGGCCTGCAGCTCCCTCACTTGTGGAATTTGGCAGCAGCGCAGCTGAATGTTTGTTTTGGGATGTTTAGCATTTTTTCAGATAAAATAGTTATTTTCAGGTCCTTAATTTTTGTTTGTCAGAAGCAAGCAGCCAGGGAATGGGTGAACTTTTACCTGGACCTCACAAGAGGAGAAAGCTCTCTTTTCAAAATCTGATAAGTCTGCAGAAGAAAACAGAGATATTTTCTTTCTTTATAGGCTGACCTATGGACCCTGCCAAAAAAAATGTTCCATGTGAACTTGAGTTTGCAAGGCCCCTGTTTTCAGTCCCAAATGCTCTGACTTCTGAGAAAGGACATCTGTGATAAGATGGAAATTGGCACTGGTAGCCCATGTACTATGGGTGAAGCATGCTCAAAAGAGGCAGACCCAGAGGTAATTTTTCATCAAGGAACTTTTTAAAGACATTATTAAAACTAGGATAAATTTCCTCCATTGCTGGCAGCTCCAACAGGCACAACAGAATTGATTTGGACATGGCAGCACATAGCTTTATTTTTTTTTTTTCCTATTTATCTGTAAGGGCAGATTCTCAGCTGGGGTAAAACAGTGAGAGTTTGCTGACTTGCTTGAACCTTGCCTGAGACTCGTTGGCAAGAACTGCAGCTGATGTTCATCTGAAACCTTCTTGCTCTCCATCAGCTCCATTTGGAAGCAACAGTTAAGCCTCACAGCACCTATCCTCATGCAACAATACCCTGATGGGAGAATAATGCAAGGAATAAGGCAGTAGCAGGAAAGCAGGCTGTAGAAAATGTCAGCGTGAAGCACATCTGGTGGCTGGCTGACTCTCAAGCAGTCCTTTGGTAATCTCAAAATTATAGGCAAGTGGAAGAAGAAATACAGAGAGAAAGGCAATATAGTGAAGATACCAGTTACTACCTTGGCAGCCTTTCAGGGTCAGAAGTTGTCTGAGAAGTGGAATTACTGCAGTCCCCAAACAGCAAACCCCCTGGAAGGCTGAGTGAGTCCCAACCTGCCAGATTCTGCCCAGACCTCTGGGAGTCGTGGTTTAGGAGACATCCAAAGGATGCAATTCCCATCAGAGAACTGCCCTGCACAGAGGCCTATTGTTTTGCTGCCTCTTCACTTTCTTCTTTGCCAGCTGATGAGTTGGTTCTCACAGGTGTTTTAAAAGCTTTGCTCAGCTCCTGTTGCTGTGGGGGCAGGATATAAAGAGCATGGCAGAGAGTTTGTCCCTAGTTCCCTTGCCTAGAAGCTGGTCTGGTGGGGGTCTGTGAATGCTATGTAGGTATGTAAATAAAACAGCAGATAACTCAACCCCACTTTTATTTAATTTAATGAGAAATCGATGTGGGGGGGAAGTTACAAAATGGTCTGGTCAAGTGGACTTTGATCAGAAAGTAAATCTGCTCACACAAGTATTGATTAGCAACATTGCTTCTCTCTCAATTCTCTGTGAGTATGTGAATACAGTGCTAAAGGTGCCTGTGGTCCTGGATTTGTCATATTTTAGAAGTTTTGTAGTGTCATGAAATGCTGGAATCTTAATCTATCCCGTCTGATGATCAATATGAATCTGATATTAGATTTTACTAATTTTACAGAAAGCCTGATAAGGATTTTAATCTTATGGATGAGTCTCTTAAGGATCCTTTAGGCTCAACTTCTAGCATCAACCTGTGCTTCCCTAAACCTGGAGAAATTGAAGAGCTGGATGCCATCCTATGCCTTGCAGTTGATCTGGGTGGCAAGCATCCTTGGACTGTGATAGCTGGGATACTCTGGGACATTGGGCACAAGGAAAGGCTTGCAGCTGTGTTTGAGGATGAGGATGGGGATCTGGGAGGACACTTGGACAAAGTGGTGACACCTGGAGCCAACAAGAGCACATAAACTCTGTATCTTCTGTCCAGAGAGGGTTAACTCTCACTTGCAGCAGGCAGCCTCATGCCATTAAGTCAGGGAGAGTAATGAAATTTCATTTAATTTGTCAGGAAGAAAGTGCTAATGTTAAAAGGCATTTAATAAAAAGGGGGAGATTCTTTGAAAGGAAGCCTTTAAGTAATTACTTCAAGTGTCTTAGGCCTACTCACCAGAATATTTACATTAGTGTCTCCCAGCGCCAAAGTGTAATTAAATTAGTGCAGCATTTACATTCCATCCTGTTGGTTTTTTGTGGTTTTTTTTTTTTAAAGTGTGATTTTATTAACAATTCTCAGAAAAAGGAAAGCAAGCCTTGATCTAATCAAATCAGGTGTTAGTGTTTTTTTAATGTTCTCACTGAGAAAACTACTGAGTACACTCGCTTGGAGAAGGTAGGGAGAGGGGGTAAAGAAAACTTCATCTCAGTTTTGAGCTCCTACCCTGGGACTAACGTGGAAGACTCTGGCCAACACTGTACAGACTGCAAGGGTCTCCTGGTAGAACTGGTAGCGTAAGACTGGCTTTCCTCATAAACTGTTGAGGTGCATGTGTGAGGAGGGGAGACAGTGGAGTGAGCACCAGATGGAAGACACAAGGGATAGCTGTGGAGGCTGCTCATCCGATGGGTGTGAGCAGGGCTCAGCAAACTGTAAAATGCTGAAAAAAAATGTTTTGCATATTTTACTACTAGAAAGTTTTATTTTTTTGGAAAATATATCTGTAAAGTTTTCTGGTGGGAGACAATTTTTCCACCCTAAACCAAAGGAAATATATTCTATTTTGCCTTAGCTTCATTATAAATGTCACATTTCAAAAGCAGATTCAAAAAAAAATAAAATTAGAAATTCACTAGAGACAAAGCACATCCGGGCACACCATCTTTCTGTGACAAAGATGGTTCAGTTTGTTACACAGACCCATAGAATTTTCAGTGCAAGTACTAGAGGACACCAAAGCTGTACACCAAGAAAGAAAAGCCTATAGAATATTTTTTTTTTTCCTAAGAAAACTAAGCTAAACTAGACTATCATTTTTCGAATGTTGAAATGTTTTGGTGAAAGGCACATAATTGCATTAAAAACAATTACCTCAGGAGTTCGTCGACCAATACCTGCTATTTGGTCAAAATGAGAGAAAGTTGTTACTGTCATAGAGTGGCTAATATCTCCTGGTTGTTAAACTCAAGTAAGACCCTATGGGGGACAAGAATTCAAGCCCCGAAGAGAAGCGAAGCAAAACAGACATTTAAACATCACGGTTTCTTTGTCATCTGGAGAAAGGTTGCTTGACTGGTTTTATTTCATGTGAAACTTCGTTAGGCAGAGATATATTTGAGTGATGATGAAAACAACAAATAAACAGAAATGTTTTCTAGGGTTGCCCTGAAACAGTGCCTATAGGTATATAAAAACTGAAGCTACCATTCCTGATGTATGGCTTTCACCTGGGATAACGGAGTCCCAGATTCAGATTTCTGCTGTGTCTACTTACCAGTAGGAACTTCAAACAAGGTTTCTAGCAAAATATGCACAGAAAGTATCTAAAACAGAGGGGTCATGTTTCCTTTGCTTGCATTCTTGTAGTCCTGCGTCTTGTAAATGCTCTGGGTGGATCTGAGGAACAACTTCTAATATTCTAGGCAAAAGATAATTTTAAAAAGAATTTCAGTGCGAATGCTCACTTCTACAGAGTTTCAGTGTCCTTCATGAGAAATTAATTTGTACCATGTCCAGTTTTCCTGTAAGTTTCTCTGAGAGACTTTCTAGCAGGAATCAGTCTTACTATATTAAAAAATTAACATGCACGGTGACTGTAAGTTTTTTCCACCCTGTATTTAAAGATTATTTTTTTTTTTCTGAAGAGAAGAAAGAAAAACTTCTCAGCTGAGAAAAAGCCTCTGCTTTCACCACTGCCTCTCTAAGCATCTACAATGGGGGTGGCTGGGATTTGGTGCTAAATCAAAGGATTTTGCAGGATAACAATAGCTGAGCTATCGGTAGGGGAAGAGCATACACGTGCAACGCCATCCTAGACACAGTAGTTTCCTCTTCCCATGGTACAGTGGATTCAAAGGCAATCTAAAAACTCAAATGTCCTAGAAAAATATCTGAGCTAGGGGAAACGGTCCAGCATGCCAATGAAATGGTGACGGGCTGACACATTCAGGAGGAAAAGAGGAAAAAACTGTAAAAGCAATGCACTCTGCTTCTTCCTGCCAGGGCTGTGATGTTATTTACAACTTTTAAGTTCTCTTGTATGTATCTGCCTGATTCAATGTGCCTTTTTTATTTTTTCCTGTGCTCCACAGGCTTCACACCCTTTGAAGGATGACTGACTAAAGGTTGTGTTTTGAAGTTGCTGTTTGAGACATGGCAAAGACGTTGCAGTCTCTCAAAAAGAGACTCAAAGCCCAGTTGGGGCAGCCTGGATGGTACTGCCATGGGCCAGGATGGACCCGGGTGGGTTGAACTCGCCTTTCAGGAGTCAAATCGTTTAATAACAGCCCAATTAAGAGGAAGGAAAAGAATTGAAAAGCCTTAGTGCATAAAGATGGCCTGAGCCATGGAGCTGGCTGATCTTTCAGTCTACTTAGTGTATCCCATTTGACCTTTTTCGTTTTAATCTGAGGGCAACACAGAAGCCCACTAGACCCCATTTCTGTTGTTCTTACCTTAAAGGCCATCGATCCCATCCCCACCTCTCACGACTAATTTTCCAATAATTTAAAGATCAGCAGCACGTGTTTTGTTTTATTCTATTCTGGTTTTTGACTTTTGAGGTATGAGGTTTTTGAGCGTGGAGTTTTATTTTTGTGGGCTGGCAAGCAAAACATGCAGGGAAACATGCTAGGATTGCCACCACTGAGCCATGGTGTGTCCGCGCTGCTCATCAGATCAGCAGCTGCTGTCTCAGAGAGTGCTGAATCTCGTGTCTATTTACATGGGGTTCAAATCAAGCACCTGGTGTTTTCAGAAGGTACAACGTTCCATGCTGTAGCTATTTCGATCACATATTTGGAATGGAGATGAGGTTCAGGACAAGCAGCACTCTGTTCCCGATTAGGGCAAAAATAAATCAGTCCTACGAAAGGGCTCTAAGATCTGGAGAAAATGGAACTTGCCGAATGTTGAAAACTTTTAAAAAGCTGCACTTTTCCTTTAGATGTCTGAGCAGGAGCTAATCTCTTTCAGAGATCTGGTCCTGTCTCTTAAAAACACATTTTTTTTATGGTAGAACAGCTGTTGTTGCTTCTGTTGTGATGATCTGGGTGAAAAGTTTGGTAACAGAGAGAGGGAGGCTTTAAAAAAAGCAAAAGGCAAAAAAACTCCCAAAAAATTCCTCCCCAAACCCACCCACTGAACAAAAAATCCTTCTGCTCTGGCCTTCCAGAGACATAAAACTTCTAGTGCTTTTTAATGCAATTAAAACAAATGCTGACATTATTTATAGCTAAATTACTGGCAAGAAAAACAATTAATGACCAAAACCCACATTTGTACCATTAAAAAAAAAAAAAATAGAAAGAAAATCCTAAAGGGAATGATTTGTAAGGATGTGGTTAAACCTATTTATACCCTGGGTTCTATTTGTTTTACAGCCAGCGGTGCACGAACAACATGAAAGGTTATCTTTGACAAGGTTTTAGCTATTATTTTCTTCCAGTGAAATGGTATTTCTTGAGAAAAAAAGGTCTTCAGAACAAAATAACAATAAATCCTGATTTAGATACATAAAGCTGCCATCGATATCACATAATATCAGTGTTCTTTCTCACTCGATACAGGCGTTTTTAAGATAAATGGTAAAACTGAACTGGAAATCCATCTGGCCAGCTGCCTGATCTAATGAATAACCCCACTTTGGCTCCTGCAATGTAAGCAGAAAGAGTTCTCTCCCGGCCGCTTTCGTCTGTCATGAATCTACAAGACAGCCGACATAATATCTGGGCGACAACAGCGTGCTAACAGTGCAGTGACTTCCATTTTCTTTGCTTTCTATTGATTTTCACTTAATAACTGGCGAAATACTAAACGTCCGCCCTGAGTACCTAATAAATCCTGCCTGAGCTTTTTATTGAGGAGAATTTAATAAAAACAACCATTGCGACTGAGGGATTTTTCTTCTGGACAGAACACGGCGAGGGGTGGGCGGTGTGCGTGGGGATGGGGGGAGGGACATTTGAATTTTCTAATTTTGGGGAGGTAAGGTTTTCCCCCCCCCTCTCCCTTTTCCTCTCTACCCTCTTATGGACCTGACATCATTTCTTCCAAAGGGACCGGGTTACTTCTCTTTGTGTTTGTTTTCTCCCTGTCCAGAAATGGCCACGGCACAGAGAAGGGCATTTGCAGAAAGAAGGCACGTCCATCACGTCCGTTCTACCCACCCACACTTACTTCTTCAATCTGATTTCAATTTTGTTAATTGTTATGAAGGCTCCCTAATTGCCAAGCGCAGGGGCTGTCAGAATCCTACAGTAACACGCTTTTTATTGTCCCATTTTACAGCTATTTTATGTTTGACACTTGACACGCAGGCGTGAAGATCCCCTGTCGGATTGGTTGGCTACTGTAACAAAACGGCATTTTTAAGTTATACGAAGTGTTAAATCTGCATCCAGTTAGAAACAAAACAAAACAAAACCCGGTGGTTTATAAGTTGACAATTAATCCTAATTGTTAGCTAGGGAGAAAAAAACCCTGGAAAAAAAAAAAAAAAAAGAAACAACAAAAAAAAAAGGCCAACCCCCTTCTTTCTCTGGCTGTCCAGCAACCGTGCTTGTGTATATATTTATGTCGATGCATACGTTGTGTACAGTTTTTCTTACTGAAGATGAACCAGAAAAGACCGGGACACCGTTCTTAACCAGAACATATTATTTCCCTCTGCATAACCTCCCGGAACGGCTCTTTTTCTTTGCCAATAAACTCAACAGAGTTCCTATTATACAAAGCTGCTCTTTTAAAGCATTTGACAGTTTTTATTTTAATTGACACAGAGGCAGTTTCAAAGTCATTGGGTTTAATGAACAATCATCTTAGCATTTGCCTGCTCAAATCCTCTTATTCCCAGCAGTTCACAGTAAAGTTTATTCTAACGGTTGAAATTAAAAAAGGAGAGAGAGGCAAGCAGAAATGTTGAGGAGCTTATATAAAAATCTGCGAATCTCAAGTTTTGTGCAGTGCTGTTATGAAAACTACTCAGCCATGCAAAGCAATAAGAGGTTTAATTACTCATTGGTAGTCCCTCTGCTGCTCCTGATGTGGCGTGTGGTGTTGCAGAGGCCTGGGAGAGATAATTGAGGCATATGGGTGGAGTACAACATTGTTGTGGCAGCTCATCTATTTTTTTCTTTTTTTCCCCTCTTATTTTTGTCTCATTTCTCCTTAGGGGTGGAAGACTCAGCAGTTTGGTGTGAAGTACCCAGCAGATGACCCTGATCTGAAGCATGTAAGGACCTTACGAAGGAGGAAGGCATCTCATGGGGGTCTGGCAAATCCACTCTGATTTGATCCAGCATCTGCAAGAGGCAGCTTGAGAATGAAACCTCTGAACCTCCCCAAAAAAGGTCTGTTTTCAGGTTTGGTTTAATCTATCTAATCTAGGCATTACTGGGCACATGTGGCCAAGGATTTAATGGCTCATAATGGGCGTAACCCCAGTGACAGCTATGGCCTTTCCTTCCTGCATGTTATTAGGGGGTAAAGAGAAGGACACGATTACTGAACCTGAACCAAACCCGGACCCTTACAGCCATGTGCAGGGAACGTTCAAACCCAGGAATTCTTGATTTTATTTATGATGCAGTGTCCATTTTAAAGCAGATTAATTCATGAACCAACTTCATCGTGCAACTTCGTGTGGCAACTCTATGAGTAGAAGAAAGCACTAAAAGTTTCTTCTCTGCTTTATTACTATATGTTAATGACATTCAGCAGCTGGAAGTGAAATCGACCTTCCGGCAGGGTGTGATCAACTGTTCTCCATAGCTCACCAGACAATAATTCCTGTCATTAGAGCTTGGAAACCTCTTTCCTAAACTAAATCTTGGTACAGTTTTAACCAAATGGATAAAACAAGAAGAAATTTTATCACTATCTAAATGGAGTAATAGAGTGACAGGAGACATTTGCATTCTGAATAGATTAGCTGGTCTTTTAAATATTTATTTGTGTCTATTTTCAAAGTCCCTGATCCTCTGAAATTTTCCAAACACTTCTGATTTGACAGACTGGGAAATCTGTCTGCAGCTCCAATTATACTTTAAAAGATACATATAAATGATTTGACAACTTAAAAATTAGCCACAGGTTCTATACCTAGCACGATATTGTGAGCAGCAGTTCATAATTCATGATACTTCACTCTAAAGTTCATGTAAATTCTGTATGTGTGGGATCCTTTAATTGGTAAGCATAAAGGTGTATTGCTATTCACCTAATGTATTCTATTGCTCAACAAAAGGTTGTTGCAGTGAGCTCTGATTGTGACAAATGATTTACTATTAGGAACATTCTGTAATTATTGTTCGGTGGTACCACAGACCGATACATCATTAACATGATAGACGACCTTTTATATCAGCAAAAATAACTAAATTAATAAAAATGGCTTCATTCCAAACCCTGTCAGAAAGCCAATACTCGAAACAATCAAGTATCAGTGATACCTGAAAAGACCAGAGTTATATTTTTGTTAAGCAAATCTTATTGTTTGTGTAATAACATTGACATGTGCTGTAGAATAGAGGGCCGGTTTTTCAGCTGCTGTGAATCAATGATCTAATTAATTCTATTTATGTAGAGACACACCACTCCACATCTGTCAAGGATATGATATGTAGGGTTTTATTGTACTGCTAAAAGCAAGACTGTAAATGAAGTATCAGAAAACTTTTCTTGTTCTCCTCAAGAATTCTGGGAACTGATGCAAGTGGGCTCTGACACGCTGCTGCCTCAAACACATTCTGCTCCCAACTACATCCACACAAATCCTGTGTGACCAGCTGAAATGGCTTCCATCAAATTTATATCTCTGAGTTTGGAGAGGACAGAATGCTGCCTTCTTGTCATTAAAGTCAGGTATTTAGAAAACTAAAGAAGAGTAGATTATTCGTTTGCTACCAAAGAGGCTAAGCTCATTCTTTGTTATCCACTATGTTGTATTAACTTTTTAAGTTCTTTTCAAATACCTGACTCTTTTGAGGGCTGTTTCTGATGGCAAATAGCAGTTCACTAGTTCTGTAGACAGTGTTGCTTTGCAGAATGCAAATAACTTGTGGGTGATGTCATTTGTTGTCTCCATTTAAGTTCCTATCAATTGCAGATAATTTTTATGAGGAAGATGATAACTGTCTTTTGGAAAGTGGTATGAGTCCCCCAGACTGTCTCTCTGAGCCCACTAAGGAGCCAGCAGGGAGTAACAAACACAGACATTATTGTGTGGGGAAGGGTTGGAAATAGTGGCTAAGGGCATTTCTACTCATAAATTTATTTTATGTATTCATTTCTAACATCTCCCATTCTCTCCCTACCCTTTAGTATGGGGCAGCCCCTGTATTAGAAAGGTAGGAGGAAAAGTCAGGTTGTGACTGATACTGGAGAGATCCTTACAGAAAGACATGACCATAGCTGAAAGTACCACTCCAGACTCTTTCTCTGTTGTGTTTTTTTTTTATTCAGATGCTTCCAATCTGTCCTCTCCTTTAAACTCTTCCTCTCCCTTTTGTCATTCCACCAAGCTGTTCATTCCCAAGGTAACCCACAGAAAAGGTTTGAGGTGTATTAAACTCAGTTGGACACCGGTCAAATGCGCAGTGTCACATCTCTCTCTTTCTTTCCCCTCCTCCCCAGTCTTGTTCAAGTGTAAGTTTCTTCATCAGGGACTGTTTTGTGTATAGGTGTTTCACACCTGGCTTCCTCAGTTGTCCATGTAGACAGCACAATGGTAAATTGGGCAAACAAGTATTAGGTGGCTGGATGTCAACAAAAATGTTGCACGACACCTGACTTGGTTTACTTCACTGTAATAAATTCTCAGGCTGTTTTTCCAGTGACATATGCTGAAAGAGGAGCAAAACTCAATTAATGTACAGGTCATTGTCTTCTAATAGGCAAGGAACAAGATTTTGGGACTTCACTCCTTCAGCAGCGGTGGTACTAACTCGCTGTGTAACCTTCAGCAAATCCCTTTATTGCATCTCTGTAAAATATTGGTAATGAATTTACGTTTTGTAAAGTGCTGGGAGATCCACAGATGAAAAGCACTATATAAGCTAACTGTTATTAATGTGATTCACTCAGGGAAATGAAATCTCTGTTGAGCAAAATACTGTTCTGTAAAATTTATATTTAAAGTTACATATTTTACAGCACCAAAAGAATGAAGGTTGTGTCACTGTTTCCAACATATAAACTATATTTAGCAATTTATTCCTTGGCTTCTCTCTAAGTAAAAGAAAACAGCTTGATGTTTAAAAATAACTTTTTGTAGGCTTGACGTTCATAATTCGGACTGGAATATTTTTTAAACAATCATTTAAAAAGGATGAAAAATCTCTGCTCATATAGAATAAATTTTAATTCTTGCATGGGCCATATATATGAAAGTTAGACATTTATCTTGAATAGTTATTTCAATTTCATATGAGCATTGCTATAGAAAAATGTTTCTGATGTTAAACATTTTTCTATTTTCTTTTAATGCATAGCTTGCCTTTTACTATTGCGTCCTGATGAACAGCGGGGCAGTGTTTGAATACTGGACAGTTCAGTTTTGTAGCAAAACTGAGATGGGCTAAGTTGCATAAGGTTATACAAACCACATACATGTAGGGAAGTATATTTGACTCTTAAAAACCTATCACTTCTTCAAAGAAATCAGTTCAGACATGAATTTTAACTAGGTTTTTTTTTTTCCCCCCTGATCTCTTGTAACTTGTTTTCATACATCTTTTTGTATAAATACCTCTTGGTTCACATTGACTTCTGCCAAGAATACAACCCAGCTTGTTTGTCTTGAATCAATTAATTAATTATCTCTATTACTGGACTCAGTAATAGAGATAGGGAAGGAAGAAAAACCTTTTAGAGAATTTTACCAGGGGATGTAACTAGCCAAGAGGAGCTGAATCTGGATTCCATCATAGGTTAAATGCTGATGCGATTCTGATAAAAACAAAAAGTCTAAGCATTATGCACAAGATTCTTCCCATTTGTTTCCTTGGCTCCTACTTGTCATCACCATACCAAGAGACACTAGAGTCAGACTCAAAAGTACTCTCTTACGAGGAGGTCAAACTAAATGGACACCTTTTTCTAGTTCTGGCATCTGAATAGCAGCTCCAAGCTACCACCTGACCTTTTTTAAGTTTTCTCCATTAGATATGAGTTATTATCTCTAGAAATCTTTTTGACCCGCTATCATATTCAAACCCCCTTTGAGGAGCTTGAAAAAGCACTGAAGCACTTACCCAGCAATTTTCTTCACTTGTTATACAAAACTCAGATCCTGATGGATACGATGCCCTAACTTATTGTGAATGTCTAGCCAGTAGACATTAGCTTCACAAAGAGTCTGGAGGCTATAGTTAACCTGGAAAAGCATAGCTCTGAACTGGAAATAGAACCTACAGCAAAATGTAAATGCAAACACAACTAATTGAGGAGGTGAAGCAATGTTTTGTAAAGAAAAGAACACAACAGCCCCCAGAGCCATGACCCTATTTATAGTAGACAGATGAAGGTGTTACCATGTACTTCCTTTGTAGTAAGGTATGTAGGTGCTTTTAATTCCAATATAATAAAATACAATATCAGGAAATTAGGCAGATATCAGGCTATTTCTAATCCCCAGCAACAATAAGAAATGGCAAGCCTTGCTACTTGTGCCTTTCCTTGGAACACCACATGGAGATATTAAGTAAATCTTACGAATGATTTTTGTTTTTTGAATAGGTCCTTGTTTTCCAGACTTTAGACTCACAAAGGTATTCTTTGTCCAGTTCTTCTAGATCAAGGCTAGACTTCTTCCTAGCAGTCAGCAGTGAGTCTTTGAAATTGTTTTCAAAGCCAAATGTTGGCTGAAACTATTTTAGGCCTTGCCTTTGCTACCTTGGCCCTATCTGAAAGGAAGAAGTTTGCCCTTGAAAGAGATTTAAACTGCTGTGATTCACCGACTTGGAAGAATTGCAGGATGCTGACTGCCTGAAGTGGTGCCTCCCACTGGACCAGTGCAAGTTTCCTTCCTTCTTGTCTGACCAAGACATTAAGAAGTTAGTCAATTCCCTGAAGGTTACTTCCAAGGAATATCCAAAAAGGAAATACCCAGCCCTGGAAAGGTAATTTACCTAGACAGGATTTGAAATGCAATATTCTCAGCTGAGGGAGAAAGTCCTATATCCCATCTGGCTTTGGGAATACAACTTCACAAGCTTTTCACCCCTTGAGCTAACAACTGGAGACGTTCCACTGGGAGGTGTCCTATAAAATCAGAAGTACTTGGAGATCCATATATTATTGCATCCGGCCTATTGAAGCCAGAAGCATGGCATGTTGGTGTTCTCGTAGAAACAGTGGCAAAGCAGCATCCTCAATTTGAGGATGGTTTGAATCCTCATTTGTGTGTGATGTTTCTTGATCAGAAGCTATTTTTGACTTGGTGGAGACACAAGTGGGAGGAAATGCCAGCTATCTGTCTTTGGGGACTCGCTGTAATTTGTTTCCTTTGTTCTCAAGAAGCAGATCCCCAGCTGGTGTGAAATGGCATTTCAGAAGAGCTACTCTTGTGAGAAACCAGTCTTAACGCCTGCTATACTGGTGGAGCCTATCACTACGCAACCAGTCTCCCAGCCAAAGTATATTGTACTCTACTCAAAGAGTGATTACTTGAAATCAAAGGGACTGGTAGGCTGAGCAAAGCTTACACAATATCTACTCCTTTAGGGTGGGAAATATACTTTGCAGGACCTCCGGCTAGTCAAAATATTCATCAGAGATTTTTATTTTTATGTCTTGTATGTTTTCCAAGTGCAGTTTACTTATGAGGAGAATGCACTGGAAAGGAACTTGTAACAGATTGGAGGGACTGAATAGAAATGGGTAAGTGACTTAGGAGCTCTGGAGCAGTTTTTTGGAAGCAAGAGCATCTCCACCCCTGTGCTTCTTGGCCTTCTGGGCTTTTTTGAGAAAAAAATAATGGCTGTAGGAAGATACAGCACTGGGAGAAACTGTCTGATCTGAGAGCACCAACCCCTGATGCAGATGAGAAAAGCTTTTAGTAGGTAACAGATGAGCACAGTTTCAGCTCTTAATCAAGTTGACTTTGGCTTGTGGGAAGACTGCATTTTAAAATATACCTCTTCACATCACCTGTCTCCTTCCCCACCTTCTCTGCACTCAACATCCCAGGCTGAAGTTGTCTTAATTTAACAAAAAAACAACAACAACCAAGCAACCACAAAGAAACACACACCCCCCAGTGTCTCCAGAACATTAGTGCATCAAAAAACCCTGACAACTGTGTAAACATATTTTCAGCACCTGTTCAGTACTTAGCCAGATGCCTCTTTATTTCAAGGTTTGTGAATACTTACCTGCTTGTTTGGTATATTTGGTTTAAAATGTGCAAAAAGAAGCATCAGGAGGAATTTGTGAAAGTTCCTTAACACAACCCCTCTTCTGAATCCCAAAAGTGAAACTCTGTGGATCGGATGGACATATTTCTTCCTTTTTTTGTGTGTGCCTCTCTCTTTGCCTCAGTTTCCCCCTTTATAAAAAGTACTTCTGTTTTGGACTTCAAACTTTACTATGCTCTGCTGATGCAGAGTGATACATTACTCTGCACTACAATTTCCAAGTAAAGAACTGCCCTTCTCCACAATGACCAAGCTGGACAGTAACTACAATGAGGGTGTGACTGCTTGGATGGGGAGCAAGGACAACTTCTTCTTTCTTCTGGCAGGAAGAAGGACTTCTTCCTTCTTCTGGCCACTGAGACTTCATCCTTCACACCATTTTCGTGCTTCAGGGTTATTTGCCATATGAAGATTTAAAAGAACTGTTTGTTCCTTGGGTGTGACTCCGATATGGATACAGAAATGCATCAGAATTTTGTTAAGCCTGAAACACACTTTTCTCAGAACTTGAATTTTTGATCTTAAAGATATAGCTGTCTCTCACAGCACAACAGGCCTCAGACTTTCACAGCTCCAAGACATAGATGTCTGATTACTTAAGCTCTATTTGAAATTAAACTCCAGCCTCAGGGGCATTTTGATAATAAATTCATTTAGGGAAGAAGCTTCTTTCACAGACACAAACATCCTCTACAGCCATGCTCTGTGCCAGTATATCCACAGAGAAAATTTTAGGGTACTTTCCCCACATTTCTCCTTCCTCTATTCTTTTCCATGGTTTGACTACTTGATTCACCACTTCTTTTGGCAGGTGCTACCCTCCTGCACTTGACTCAGCTTTATTGTGCTTTCAATTTCCTCAAACTAAGCATGTCTACATCACAACCTAAATCTGCCTTTGAGAATGCCACCAGTCCACCAACACAACTGAGCTTCCTTTCCCCTCTTAATCCTGCCTTGTAGGGTCACCTTGATCACTGTTGCCTCTCCCTGGATTCCCTCTTATCTGGGAGGAGCAGAGAGAGCAAACAGGCTGGAAGTGGGGCTCGTGGAAGCTGGCTGAGTCCATGTGCTCAGCTCCAGGTATGCTGAGCACTTAAGGCTGGGGACCAGGAGGGCAAGAATGACCTTGTGAGCACATGATGCAGTTGGGCTGAGCCTTGACCCCAAGCTGACACTTGGTATGTATGGAAGAAGAGGGAATTTCCCAAGCAATAGTGTCTTTGCTTCCTTGCAGAGAGGAAGGTAAACAGAATTTTTAAAATGAGGCTGAGAGAAATGAATAGCTTTCTGCTGGCTTTGGTTTCCCCCAGGAATCATTTCTGATCCCATATTTTTGTCTCTAACAAATTTAGATTGTATTTTCCTGTTGCTGTATTTCTGCCTTCATTCGATGCCAGACTACAGTGGCATATAACAGTGATCAAAATGAATGTTGAATTCCCAAGGACTTTACTGAGGTTGCTGTATCCCACGCTTAGAAAAGCACTTTGAAAAGAGGACTAAGGATTATTATTCCCATTTTATTGATACGGTGTCATATTATTGCAGGTATCAAGACGAAGGATTGTCTTGGACATATTTCTTGTCCATAAGAAACTAAAGAGGGAGCTGGAAATCTCAAGATAAAGAATATTCCAGCAAATCTGCAGACCGCTTCCAGCAAAAAGATAAGCATTTCATCTTCTGTTGTTTGCCTCACCTTGATTTCTACTTTTTTTCTCATGCTAACCCTGCCTAGGAAGAGGAAAAAGAGAGAGAAAATTGATGAAGGACTTGCAGGAGTTTTGCTCTTAGCCAAATTCTGCTATCAACCACTTCTCGGGAAACCTTGCTTACAGGGACTGGATTTTAGGACTGCATTTGCATTCAATGATAATGATTTTCTTTTAGTCCAGCTGGGATAACTGCAAAGATAGTGCCCGACTGCAACTCTGTTGAAGGGAGAGTGCAAAATAGATTACACTTCTAAGATGAGTGGAGCAGTGGGAAGGCAAAATGCTGAAGAAAAATCCACGCTGTTAGAGCCATAACAAGAACTCTTGATTATGCAGGTTAAAATAACTCCTTGTATCCATTATTATTAACACTACCAAGTGGGGCAATTTAGCTTTTTTTTTTTTTTTTTTTTTTTTTTTTTTTTTAAAATTTTTTAAATAAAAA